>JADDOH010008427.1:0-11454 GCA_016648135.1 Agrypnia vestita
TTCATTTCCAAGCGAACACTACAAAGTACATACACTTCAAAGTTATCGAAAGTATGAGAAACATACCTTAAATAGTGCATTTTTTACGTGAAATTTTTGGAAAGTTGATGTAGATATATGAAGAAATCTCTGGAAACTGTAACAACCCCCCCCCCTGGTTTGAAAATTTTTTGGAATCAAATGAAGAAATCTGGCGTAAGAGGAGAAAAAGGTGGTGGGTGTGAAATTATTTACTGCAAAGAGAAAGAAGGATGGATATTCTATGCGATCTTCGAATGTCTGACGGATCTTTTGCCAATTTCTCTCGAATAACAACAACTGTTTTTGACAATTATTACAAATAATCGGGCCTTCCATAGCCAAGCAAGACAATATTAAGGAACGCTGTTGGCCCTCACATCATTTTATTTTTCACTCACTTACCACGTGGTACTGACGCAAAGCATGATGTCGCCGTAAGCTCGCTCGGGTACCGTGCGCATAGCAACGTTGCCGCGACACGTAGAAATGCTCCGCTATGTTGTGCGCGACGTCGCGGAACAGTGCGCGACGTTGCAATGTCACGTAGACGATTCTTTCGCACGCTTTCGGAGAAATGAGTCGAATAATACAATTTTACCTATTAATTATATAAAATTCATCCCCTTAAAATGTCGAAAAGGAGTGGATGTGGCGACCGTTAAGAAGAAATCCTGCGATAAATTTAAACTGGAATGGCTCTCTGAAATCGTCGAAAGAAAAAAGCCATCTTCAATGCATTTACAAAAAGTAACAATTGGTGAAATATTTGTTTATTCGAAGACATATGATCGTGTCAAATGTATCATATATGTTCCGAAGCAAATATGAAAAGTAGGTACAATAGAAATGCGAAGTTTTTCTAGTAAGTAAGTAACATTTTTTAAACTAAAAAATGTGTATTTATTTGGAATAGGCTTGTAATACGGGCTTGCCAGGCAACTTTCTTCCGCTTTCTTCTTACCGGACAAAGCTAGGGAAATTATATAAAATCACAGTAATTAATAAATACCCTAAAAATATACATTTTTATGAAAAATTGTATGTGTATTTATACACACGCTTATGATACACATGCTTATTAGTGGCTCGTGAGCATGCGCAGTATCTACCTTCTTTAGATCTTGCGTATTAGTGGCATGTTGGGATTTGTTTTAAGAACTGCACAAAACTTTACAGACCTGCGCACTTATAAAGTCCTCTACACTTCTCTTGTCAGACCTCAGGTTGAATATAACTCGATCATTTGGTCACCTCACACCTGGTGTCCAAAAAAAATTTTTTAAATTTATTAATTACAAATTAAATATACGCTTGGAAGATATCAATTATGAATATCTCCTTAGTTATTTACAACTTTTAAACTTGTCTGTGAGACGTACTGTAACAGACCTAATATTTCTTTATAGGATCGTAAATAATTTGATTGATTGCCCCCAGATTATTAGTCTGATCGACTTATATGCTCCATCGAGGTCATCAAGACACAGTGCATTGTTCTATTATAGTGGAAATGTCAGAACTAATGCATTAGCAAACTCTGTAATTCCCAGATTACACTCATTAGGGAATGAGCATGCAGAGGCGGCTAACATTTTTGCTGATAGTATAACTGTTTATAGGACAAAGCTGATACAATTGTTTACATCCCAACGAAATGGAAATGGACAATAAATCTTTCTGTTTTACCTTTAACTATTATTATTTGTACCTTTAACTTTATTATTATTTTATCTTATGTTTTTATGTTTTTCTGTATTATTATTATTATTATCTTTTAACTATTATTATTTTAACTGTCTTATGTTATTAAAAAAAAAAATATTCTGTATATTATAAAAGCCCATAAGAGCGTTAAATAAATAAATAAATATCTCAATTGATTAAAAGTTAACCTAATAAACAATGTGGGTAACCAATACCAACATGGCTACTTAAGGAATGCCGATCAGAAATTGTTCAATCCCTAGATGAGTTATTAAATAAATCGTTAGAGTCCTCAAATGTTCCGGATACAATGAAAATGGCCCACGTGACTCCAATATTAAAGAACCTTCAACTGGACCCCGAAGACCTCACCATAATAAATCTGGTCTTTCCAGATATGAGAGTGGCATTTGAAACAGTTGATCATCAAATCTTACTGGAGAGGTTGCAGAAAACCTATGGAATAGATGGTAAAACACATGATTGGTTTAAATCTTATCTGAGTAATAGATCACACTCGGTGCGCTTTCAAAACTCAACATCACCAACTATTACAGCAAACATCGGGGTGCCTCAGGGATCAGTTCTTGGACCACTTTTGTATATCCTATATACAAAAGACAGAAAAAATTTAAAATTCTGAAGGATTATGGCTTCATTGCTATACAGGGAAATAGGCGAGTGGATGTCACAAAGTAGACTCACCTTAAATACATCAAAAACAGAACTTCTATGGGCGGCGACACCTAGAAGACAACACCTAATCCAGGAATCAATGACTGTGAATATTAAATCTACAGTCAGGTCGTTGGGTGTATACATCGATTCAGATCTCTCCATGAATACACCAATCAGAAAAACTGTCAGTGCATGTTTTATCAACTGAGACAGATTAAAAGTATTCGCAGACATTTCTCCTCCTCCCCCTGATATATTTTCCATGCAAATCTGTACCGTTCGACTGATCTGACTCAAATTTTGCATATATATTCTTTAGAACTCGAAGGGTAACGAAAGTGACTTTTTCCCTCAGTTGGCTGTTTTAATAGTGTAGCCAGTAGTCTGGTCAATCCGTCGAGTTCCATATCAGCCTCGTCCTCTCTGGCCTTCCACCATTTCAATCACTATTCCAGGCTATCATTGCAAGTGTTTGGTTTGCTGGTCTATCTAGCTATCAGGCTATGTTTGCAGGTGACGTTACCGAAAGTTTTAAGGATGTGACAGATATCAATAATCTATCTCGAATCATTATTTGTTTCAAAATTGAGGCATCAGTTCACAAACATTTGCCGGCAACACCACCATCTTTCTCTTACTTGCTCTTAATGTCCATGTTTCTACTCTACGAAAAAACCAACATACTTTCGTGGTTATGATTAAGGGTCTATTTTTCCAAATTCTATCCAGCTTCGACGTCACATTTTTTGCCATTCCAAAGCTTCTTTAAACATCAGCATTACAGCCATTGTTATCAGATATAAAAGACCCGATACTTGTGGGTGCTGCATTCCAGTTCGGTCGATAATTATAACTTTGGTTTTGAAGCCCCATCGCCTGTTTTGTCTACAATTCTATGGGGAATATCTGTCATTTCTTCTTCTAATTATTAAATAATATATGTAACGGACATGTTACAATGTAACGGACGGTTGAGCAATGTAAAAATGAATACATAATTTTGACAACCATGAGCGGCACGTGGCCAGACAAATAAGCCGCTGCATACAGAAAATATCATTGGAATCACCACTGGAAACTGGGTTGCCGAGCGGAGCGCGCGCCAGTCAGCGCCCAGCGGCCATTTCCCCGACTGGAGGGGGGCCGCCACCGCACGCTGCTTCCGACTAGCTGTAGAACAACATCGTGCAGACACGGGCCCTTGGGAGGGCCATTTGTTGAATGAATATGAGAATGTGGTGTCTAGCTGGGCCTCCGATGTTAATTCCAGCCACAAGTGCCGATACAAATATGTGTCAAATTTGTATATGTTATGAAAATGTTTTTAAATATGTTGATGCCTTGTGAGAAGTAGCGCTTCGGCGCCTTTTTATGCAATGTTTTCATGTGCATTATGTTGTATTTCTTATGAGAAAATGTATTGGAATTTTATGAAATAAAATTCAATAAAAAATTCAATAAAAGGTTAGAAGTTTGAGCCGAATGGATTCTTCCGCGATGTAACGCCCCAAATAAAGTATGTGTGTGGCACGCGGTACCCGCGATGTTCACCAGCACGAGAAGGGCATGAGTGTGGCAGGCGATATCCGCCAACACGACCCGCTGCAGAGGGCCTCGTTTCTTTTTTCCGCCGTTGAATCCGCCGACGAGCAATTACATTTTTTGAATACGAGCGAACTGATAAGCTCACCTGACCGGCTATAACTTCTAACGCCCAGTACTCAAGTTCCGAGCTTCCGTCTGAGATGCGTATAGGGTTATCCTTGGAGCTTGAAGGTCTGCACCGGACGCCATCGTGGAGATGAGTACTGGAAGACCGTGAGAAAATTTTGCATTTTCTCGATTTGGAAACGGTACGCCTGCCGGGGCTCGCCCCGTTCGAGGCCCACGTCACGGTAGCCGGACACGCGGCGAGCTCGCTCGCCGCAGAGAATATTAAAGAGGTCGATTTTTAAATCGACGATTAGAGCCGTTACCGGGGACGCAGAACTACCAATGTAGTTCCATTGCATTCCTTACATGAATGCCTATCTGAGGAATATATGTTTATGGATGCATAATGATATAGGCGCGCCTGAAGGTGTAATAAAGAAATTCGTTTTGCGGTGTTTTTTAAATGCCTATAATTCAGTCAATATTAATCTGACATACTTGGAATTACTGTCAAAATGAGCGCTTGCATACGCACGTTATCACTGTCGTAGCAAAACTTGTAAAAATACTGTTTACGATTTTTTATGAATTTATGAAAATTTGAGCTCTTACTGGCAAAATTTATTTTCAATTTATTTGGTTTCGTAGGACTTAGCGTGTCCAACGATTATATTATTACCATCTGCTAGATCTGGTACTGTTAAATAATATAATTTAGACCCCAGGAGGGCTGAAATGCATTTTTTATGAATTAATTTGTTTCTGGTATTCTGTATTTCTGGTATTCTGGTTTCTGGTACGCGACTGGCGAAGTTCGCTCGCCGGCCGCTTGGGGCGCAGCGTCACCTTCCCGGAATCCGAATTTTTTTTTGGATTATGCAATTTGCTGTGACGCAATCTTGCGCAATTTCGGACAATCTTCTCGCTGCCTTTCATTTCTTGACCCCGCTCGCCTTTTGGACTTTTGCTTTCTTCTGGATATTTTGGACCCCTGCTTTCTGACTTTCGCTTCGGATTTTTTTCGGACTTTCATACGATTACTACCTCGGCGTTTGACTTCTGGCATATTCACGGACTACGAGTTGCGCAGTGATTTGGGTGGCCATCTCTGCTTCACCAGCGAAGATGACTGAGCCGCAAAATTAAAAAAGTGTTCTTATCCGGAACAAATATATATAATAAAAAAAACCAAAACGCATACCGTTTATTAATCATTTTCCTAATAATAGTTTCAATAATTCGTTTAATTATTTATTATGTACTTCTACATTGAATGAAAATAAAAGAGGAAAATTCAAGGCATATATTATCTTTTAAACCCATCGGTCGTTTACGAATAGTGAATACTTTCCACGTTTCTCGTAAATACTCGTAATGATAACTAGACTCCAAGACAATGTGTGTGAGGGCATTGTGAACGGAATTTTGTCATCATTAAAATGCTGAGCGTCTTTTGAAAAGGTCCGAACATTATTTTAATCATGAGGTTTTCAGTAGAAAAATAAATGTTAAATAAGCGTTTAGAGTGTTTTCAAAATTAATTTGAATGAATTCTGTGAAATATTCAAAGTACACACCGCAACATTTTTAATTTACGACAAATGTAAAGCTCTTCAAGAATACTGGATTTTATTTGTATCCATCACAATGGCATTGAGAATAAACCATTATGTTTAAAGAAAGCTCTACAATTTGGTGCGTGTAAAAGCAGCTTTCTTTTTATTTTCCATTTTTATTTATTTATATTTGTCAAAGACTTTACAATAACGTACTTTTTATTTACTTGAAAAGCGGTCCTGTTTGCAGGATGTTTACAAGTTTACAGTTGACGATGTTCTAATGTATTGTGAATTAAGAAAAGTTTTGTTTAAATGACTCGAATGAATTTTTGTATTTACTTCTATAACACAGACCCTCCTTGGATTTATTTATCAAACAATCTTGTGAGGTATTCTTTCCAGTTCCAAAAACAATATTTTTTCGAAACCAGACTGATTAACTTGCGCTGACAAATTGAAATAATTACTCTGAGTTCTTTCACCTTTGTCGACTAAATAAACTGACTCTTCATCGCGAAATGACGTTTATCTGTCTCAAAATGTTCCGAGAGAATTCACAAAAGCAAACAAAGCTTTTAAAATTTCACTTCTACTGGCGATTCCATCGTTAGAAATAAACTTATATTAAATAAAAACACGAAAGAAATTTGATTACGCACTGCCAATGAGGAAATTTTCGAGCGTTCCAAACAAAAGAACATCTAAAAAGAAAATGATGCTCCGTATCTGTCTACAACTCATTCTAAAATAATGCTCCTATTTTCAAAAATCTCCCCTCCGTATAGCCGTTTGACGTTTATTCTTTGAAAACACAAATATGTTTTGTGTCCCAAACACTTATGAATTTAATTTTTTTCATAAATAAAATTAATATTTGCAAGTTCCTACTCGCATAAATAATAAAAACATCATTTTTATTCAATAAATTAACAAGCACGTAATTTATATTCTGTTCTTATGAACAGAATCCATTTCGAAGACATTTTAATTATGTACAACATTTGCCAAATACGTCAATCTTATAGAGTTGCCGTTTTAAAAATTAACTTATGAATGAATATTTTGGAAAAAACACTCCTCCCCAGTGCATAAACATACACTAAAAAAATTATTCCAAAAAATTAAAAAATATTACTGATTTGCTTTCGATTTATGATTTGTAAAATCGTCTAGATGAAACTTTTACAACTTTTATTTTTATTTTAGAACGTAAGAAAAATGATATAAAAACATATTTTATATTTACAAATTAAAATATTTTAAAACACAAATTTCACAAACATAAAAAATCGAGATTAAAAATGAATTTGTCTGAAAATGATTTTCAAACTCTAAAACTGTTTATTTAGTTTTTTTTCTTCGATTTAAAACATTTTTTGTCTTTTTAAATAAAACTTATTTTCCTAATAAGTTTCCTTTATTAATTTGTTTTCAGACCCTTTTTTTACTAATGTATAATGTTGCGGACAGGACAAAGCCTGCGCCTACCGTCAGGCAACCGAACTTTCGAGCTCTGTGGTTGACGTAATCACGTCATATAAATGATAGAAATTTCTGATGTGAATGAAGCAGAGCTCTCGCTTCACGCCCGGTACTTGCTATCGGCGGCGATCGCCTTGCGGTGTGCTGACACGGAGCGGACATTCACGCTCGGTACCTACTGCTTCTGCGGTGTGCTGACACTGAGCGGACGTTCACGCTCGGTACCTACTGCTTCTGCGGAGTGCTGACCGCTGGCGCTGATTTTGCCAAGCTAAGTATTTCTTCGCAGTTCAACCGTCTTTTTTAAGACGATTATTCTTGACGACCTCGTCGAGTTTAGACATTTTGCTCGAAGCAAATTCTTTTGCTGTCGCCTCTGGTGCACATTCCCGTGTACTAATATCGCTCTTTTTCCAGCTGCTCACACGGTGCGCCCGTGCTGTGTGAGACATCCCGAAGGCTTCTGAAGCGGAATCAGCGGACCGCACCTTTGTTGCCTGTTCTGTGCGGAACAAGCTGGTCCTGTCGAGACGGATTGCTGGTCTTCGCTTCGCATCACCAGAGCCAACCAGGATGTCGCACGCTGGGGATGAGCCGCAGTACATGGAGGACGACGCCCAGTACCAGGAGAGCGGCAGCCAGCGACGGGGGGAGTCAGTGGCATCGGAGCGATCTCGATCCGAGTCTCGCCGAAGCCGCGCATCCAGCCGGTCATCCAGCCGGTCATCACGCTCCACCGAAGACACCGTTCGGAGACTTCGGGAGGAGCTTCGCCGCGAGCGCCGGCGCATGGATGAACAGCGCCGGGACTACACGCGCATGGTCCGCGTGATGGCTGCCAGTCAGAGGACGCAGCCAACACTTCTGGAGGGTGGCCCTGAAAGGGGCCTTTCTCACAACGGTCCGAGGCAAGGACCTTCCGCGGCCGCAACCGAGATGGCACCACCGGCGGCGGCAGCCGACAGTGCCCCGAGGGGGGGGGTACTACCAGTGGCGGCGGATGCAGCCAGTGGCGCCTCGGAAGGAGTGAGACCCTCCTTTGAAGGTATCAATTGCAACATTATGGCTGGTAGCGCCCTCCCAGGGGAGGCGCAGGCCTCAGTGGGGGTGGCAGTGGTCCACCACCCACAGGGTGGGGCACCCACCCACCCACAGGGTGGGGCACCCACCGGCCAGCCTGGAGTGGCCAATGCTGGCGTAGCTTGGCCCAACGTCGGCCAACCTGGAGCGGCCAATGCTGGCGTAGCTTGGCCCAATGCCGGCCAGCCCATCAACACCAACGCCAGCCAACCTACTGCAGCCAATGGGAGCCAGCATGCTGCTTCATCGTGGGCCAATGCAGGCCAACCCTCCACGGCCAATGGAGGCCAACCTGCCGCCGCTGTAGCAGGACCATCGTGGGCCAATGGAGGCCAACCTGCTGCTGTAGCTGGACCATCGTGGGCCAATGGAGGCCAACCTGCTGCTGTAGCTGGACCATCGTGGGCCAATGGAGGCCAGCATGCTGCTGTTGCTGGATCAGCATGGTCCAATGGTAGCCAACCTGCTGCTGCTACCGGACCAACCTGGGCCAATGCAGGCCAAAGCGCAGCAGCCATCACCAGCCAAGGCGTGGAATGCATCGTCGGAAGCACGTTTCCAACCACCAATCCAGCTGCACAGATGGGAGGGCAAGGAGGCCCATGGAATAATACCATTACTGGTTGCCACGCAGCCGGAGCGGCTGGACCTACCTCCACTGGACACTCAAGCCAGCCGGGCACCAACGCCTTCACTAGGGAATGGGTGCTGCGGCAGAACCAAGGAGCGCCTGGCATGGATCAAAGCCAGCCCCCTGCTTCAATGATTATGGCGCGACAATGTGGGGTGAAGGAGCTACCCCCATTCGGCGGAGAAGCGTTCAAGTGGCCGACGTTCTTCGCCCAATTTCACCAATCCACGGCGCTGTGTGGGTTCTCTGACCACGAGAACCTCATCCGTCTTCAGACCGCGCTCAAGGGGAAAGCGCGAGAAGCCGTGTCAGCAATGCTCATCGATCCGAGCAGCGTTGCTGAGATCATGCGGACGCTCCAGGATCGCTTCGGGAACCCGAGAGCCATCATTGACAACATGCTGGGGAAGGTGCGCCGCTACCCAGTGATCGCCGAAAGCCAGTGGACGCGGTGCTGGACTACGCCCTCATCATAAGGAATGCAGTGTCCACCATCAGAGCGATCGACCCGTCGCATTTGACGTCTCTGCCAATCCTTACCGATATGGTGGGAAAGTTGCCGAGCGCAACCCGCATGCTGTGGCTACACTCACTGGTGGGGAAGCCGGGACCTCCGACATGCCAGACGTTTTCGGACTGGCTGACCGTCGTGCTAGGGCCAGTGGACACGTCAGGCCTGAGGACCATGGCCACTCTCCCGCAGCGGAGTGGACATGTGCACCATACCACTGGCGGCAACGGGGCTCCGGAGAGCCGCCCGGGACCAAGCCAAGCACCCAGGCCCCCACCACCGGCAAGGAATACCACCCCCTGTCAGATGTGCAACAGCAACACGCACGCGCTACCCCAATGCAATACTTACCTGGCCAAGACATTGCAGGAGCGCTGGGGCGCGGTTAGGCAGTTTTATCTCTGCACCAAATGCCTCAAGAGCGGCCATAGATGGAAGGATTGCCGCGCCAAGCCTTGGGGTGTCAATGGCTGTAAATCGCAGCATCACAGGACGCTGCACGACCCGAACACCGACAGAGACCGAAAGGGGAAGAGCGACAAACGGAGAGAACCGCGCTCCAAAGGATCGGGCTCAAAGCGCGGGCCAAGGAACGGAGCAAAGGGCACAGCAGCGGGTGGCGCGTCCAAGGTGCCCAAGGAGGAGACGGTCACCAACACCGGAGGACAGTCGCAGGGACAAGAACGCGCGGTATACTTGAAAGTAATACCGGTAACCATCGGTGGACCACGCGGCCAAGTGAACGTGCACGCGCTCCTCGACGAGCGATCATTAGTCACTCTCATCGAGGAAGAAGTGGCGAGTGCCGTCGGAGCCCGAGGACCAGTGCGCGCCCTGCGTATTCATGGTGCGGGCGGCATGTGCTCATCGGACGACCGATCCCGTGTGGTGTGCGTCACAGTGCGTGGAGATGGCCCCGAGTATCCGGTGAGAGCGAGTACGGTGCGGCAGCTAGCCCTGCCACCTCAACGGGTCGTGAGTGACCCGCGCTCGCTGTCCATAATGGACCAGGTGGTGACAGATGAAGTGGTGCCCCAACTACTGATTGGCCAGGACCACGCACACCTGATTGTGTCACGCGAGGCGAGCGAGATACAACGAGATGGAATACGCTCCCGGACTAAACTAGGATGGGCCGCCCGTGGAGTGCTCGGGACCCAGCCCGGCACGGGCACGGCGATCGTATTGACGTTCGTCGCTTCGAAAAGCCACTCCACCGAAGACCACCTGGAAGCATTTATACGGGACCACTTCGCAGCTGACTCACTGGGGATCACCGCCGCAGCGCGGGTCAGCAAAGGGGATGCGCGAGCCAAGGCCATCATGGAGGCAACCACACGCCAGCTGCCCACCGGCCACTGGGAGACTGGACTGCTGTGGAAGGAAGATAACCACCCACTGCCCGATAACCGTCAGTGTGCTGTCAACCGCCTGAATGGCATTGAGAGGAAAATGCCGAAGGACCCCGCATATGCAGCAGCATATTCAGCCAAGATGACCGAATACACCGAGAAGGGGTACGCACACGCCTTGACGCCGGCCATGGAGGCCCAGTTGTCGGGCAAATTCTACCTGCCACACTTCGCCGTCTTCAATCCTAATAAACCAGGAAAGATCCGGATAGTGTTCGATGCGGCGAGCAAATGCCGAGGTGTCTGCCTAAATGATGTGTTGCTGACTGGACCGGACCTGCTCAGCTCTCTGGTGGGCAGTGTGTTTCGGTTCAGGGAAGGAAGGGTGGCGCTGGCGGCGGACGTAAAAGAGATGTTCCTTCGGATTAAAATCAAGAAGGAAGATCAAGCGGCGCAGCTATATCTGTGGAGACCACCAGGCGAGCCAAGCCCGAGGACCTACCAGATGTCGTCAATGGTCTTCGGGGCGACATGCTCGCCAAGCAGTGCCCAGTACGTAAGGAACCGCATAGCGGACGCCAGCGCCAAGGAGTTTCCGGCCGCAGCCCAGGCGGTGCGGGACACCTTCTACATGGATGACTACCTAGATGCGGTAGACACCGTCCAAGAGGCGGTCACAATGATGCGACAGGTGTCGCAAATACTGCAACGAGGCAGCATGACACTTACCAATTGGGCATCGAACAGTCCAGAGGTTCTAAGCCGCATTGAGCCCGCTCTGCG
>JADDOH010008428.1:0-72814 GCA_016648135.1 Agrypnia vestita
CTCCAATACGCTATAGCCTGTTCCCACCCACTGCTATTCTCCAAACTTCCAGTTGGAGGTCCGACACCCTCGGTGGGGGAAACCCTGTCGACGTATCGATCAGGACGCTCTTCAGATCTCTTACGCTTATTGGCCCTCCCTTTGCTCGTGGTTTGAGATCGGCCCTCCAGAATGTCTTCTCCCATCTTGGCACAACTAGGAGAAAGGTGCCTCTTGCCAGGTTCAAGTGCGCCAGTACTCTTGGGACGAGATTCGGCGGCGGAAATACCCAGGCCAGCTCGTAATCCCAATGCTGACTGACTGCGTTGAGATAGGAGGCCGAGCAATCGGTTGAGTCTAGCGACACGTAGTTTGGCACCACATGGGCGGTGGCCGATGCGAAGAGGTCGATCTGAGGACGTCCCCATATTCGGAATATTTCCTCTGTCGCGGGTTCCAGGAGGTGCCATTCCGGGAGTGGTGTCCCCCGAGAGAGTCGGTCCGCAATCCCGTTGTATCTCCCTGGAATGTACTGCGCTGTCAGAGATATTTCCTGCTGGTCGATAAACTCTAGGAGGTCTAGAGTTATCTTCAGAAGGCCCAATGATCTTGTCCCCCCCTCCTTGTTGATGTAAGCCACTACTGTCTTGTTGTCTGTCTGCAGTAGGGTCTTCGTTCCTCTTAGCAGGTAAGCGTGATCCTGATCACTGCGTAAACAGCGAAGGCTTCTTTCTGGTTGGAATGCCACCGCATCTGCTCTGGGGTCCACTGGCCTGATATCGTCTTGTCGTCCACCTGGCCGCCCCAACCTGCGTCCGCTGCGTCTGTAGTCAGGACGTGGGAGAAGGGGGCTTCGTGTATTGGGCAGGACTCCCCTACGGCCTCCAACCACCACTCTAGGTCTTGCCGAACCGCGGCAGGAAGCTCCACTTGTCTGGATGGCTCGTGCTTCTGCAGCTGGCGGCTGAATCTCTGCAGTCTTCGGCAATGCAAACGACCCCGAGGGGTGGCGAAGTTTGCGAAGTTGAGTCTCCCCAAGAGGCCTAGAACCTGCTTGGGGGAGCAACTGCCGGCCTCGATCGGGCGGCGCAGTACTTGGCGAAGGCCAGAGCACTTGCGGTCCGAGAGGGATTTCTGGTTGGCTTCGGTGTCCCAAGGTATGCCCAGAAACTCCAGCTTTTGGGTAGGTATAAGGACACACTTGTCGCGGTTGATGCACCAACCCAGATGCTGGAACAGATTGACCGTCTCTACTGCCTGGGTCGCTAGCAGGTCCCTTGACTGATTGGCCAGAAGGAAGTAGTCCAGGTAGACTACGGTCCTTATTCCTCTCTTCCGCAAGAGTCCCGCTAGCCAGTTTGACAGCGTTGCGAACATTCTCGGGGCTGATGACAGGCCAAAGGGCAGGCAGGTCATCTGGAGAAGTTCCCTTGGTAGTATAGTCTCAGAAACTTTCGGTGCGATTCCGCTATTGGTAGGTGAAAGTATGCCTGGGTTAGGTCGATTTTCACCAACCAATCTTTGGGCTGGAGGAAGTCTGGGACCCGAAAGTGGTTGAACAGCTTGAAGGGTTTCGCCTCCACAAAGGCATTCAACGCCTTCAGGTTGAATATCGGCCTTAGGGAGTTGTCCGACTTCGGAGTTAGACACAGATTTGAGATGAAGCTCGGAGAATGATCTGCTCTTTCCAGCACGCCTGACATCTTCAGGGCCTGAATGTGACTCGACATGTCTCGAGACTCCTTCGTGCTGAAGCTGCTCAACAGCTGCCTGGTGGGGAAGACTAACGGAGGTTTGGCCACAAAGGGGATTCTCGCGCCCTTGAGGATTCTCAGCACTATAGGTGGTGCCCCGAACTCCTTCCACTTGCTTTGGAACCTCCTCAAGCGTCCTCCCCAGAACTGGTTGTTCAGCCTCGCGTCATCTTCTACCTCTACGGCTACGGTCACCAGCGGGTATTCGGCCGTGGTCTGCCTTCCGGATAGGTCTCCTGTTCGTGTTCCCTGGGCCTCGCTCCCTGTTCCTCGGCTCCGGCAGAAAGGGCTTATGGGACTGGAGGTATCCCTGGTTCGGAGCTCGACGAGAAGTTGACGGCTGGGGCTGAGATGTTGACGGTTGGGCCAGGTTTCGGGTTGCGGGCGAGACCATCACCTTCTCCTGGCCCCCCGTTCTTTAGGATATACGCCGATAGCTCTTCCCTATTGAACAAGTATCCCGAGCTTGGAGGGATTTTGGCCGCACCTTCTCGCACGAAAGGGTCTTTGAAGCCCTCCAATATGGCCTTTCGCCGGTTCAGTATACACTGCCCGTCTGCCGCACACAATCTGCAGGATGTCGTCCGAAATCTTATTGTACGGAGCATCGCTGATGAACATCGACTGAATCCGCTCGAAGAGAGCCGAAGCGGACAGATCCGTGCCGGGTTCGGATGCCCAATTCACCAGCGATTGCATCCCGTCTCTCAGGGTCTCCCTCTGGGCGAGCAAGGCGTTTGAAAGCGCGGCGAGCGATCTTTCCAGCAAGCCAGTATGTTTCGGCGCGTTATCGACCCTTCTCAAGTCGTCGTTCACCGACAAGTCCACAAATGTGGGAGTCGCCGCGTAGGTTCTCTGCGTTTCCGCATAGCGAACGCCTGACCACTCGTCGGAATCGAAGTGATGCAACTTCGAGATCTGTTCGATCCGCTTCGGGTCCGCTCTCGGTACTGGCGGCTCCTTCACGACCGTGCTGAGCTTGCCGAACTCCAGCGTATTCTTAGCCCTTCTGAGGCTCGGCGGCGGCTGAATAAAGGACGCATTCGCGTCCTCCACGCTGGCCTCGCGGCCACGTGTTCCGGCGTTGGCGGCGTTGTTGATGCAGGAGCCGCGCCGCCCGCTAACAAGGCCTCCGTCAGAGCAGTCACCTGTTTTAGCAGGTGGTCTACACGTGGGTCGTATGCTACGCGGCGTCTCCTTCGACTCGGTTCTTCGAAGAAGATCCGTCATTCGAGGATACCGGCGAAGGAGCTTGCTCGTCCGCCATCTTGTTAACAAATCGTTTGACGAAATTCACGGGATTTACACTAAAATATCAACGTCCTGTCGCACTATGTTAAAAATTTGTATAGTCTAATGTTTGTTAACCTAGGGATCAAAAATTAAGGGGGTAGGTTGCAATAGAAACACAAAAAAATCACAACAAAAGTTGGCGTGTCTAAACGCGTGCAAATGGCGCGAAACAACGACGTTATATGAAAGAAAAACCGTTGCGCCGACGTAACCGGAAACAGGGATACCAGCGGGAACAAATTGTCGCAAACAGGGAATCAGAGGGGGTAGGAACGCGTGTATAAGTGCCGAAACAGCAGGCTGTTCTCTCATAATGGATTCCAGGCGTCGAGACGGAACACAAAATATATTTTTTTATAAAATAACACTTTGTTTGACACCACTCTATTGAATAATTACCAATTAGTTTCAGCTCACAGCTGAGCTTTCATCAAAGAATATATAATATATATTAATCCCTGATAAAGGCTCAGCTGTGTGAACTGAAACTAATTATGTAATAATTACTCAATAAAGTGGTGTCAAAGTGATATTTTATTTAAAATATCTGTAATTAGTTCATGGCTCATTCACTCGCCCCACCATCTTCAGTGGAGCGAACCTTAATTATTTTATACGCAGGGTTTAACAGAGCTAGTCTACATTACTTTACAGGTAGATGCCTTAAGATCACCAAAGATCAACCACCGTCTATCAAATTTGGAAAGTTGTATACAAGTCATTTATGTACTCAATTTGCATTATTTGATACAACTACGCTATCGCCATCTATGGTTGAAATTTGTAATTCTCATGAAACAGCCTTAGACATCTATAATTTATCTTAATTAATGATTGTCCCTCTGTGGACAAAATCCAGCAATTGTGTTCTTGGAACATATTAAAAAAATATTGTGAAAATACAAACTGTTTATTTAGTGAAAACCGGAGTGTCCTTCAAGTGATATATATTTCATGTACTCCAAAATTACACAGGTCAAATTGACGGTACACGGTGAGGTTGTTGGCGGGACAGTCCTACAGCAGGTGTTTGTTGTGGAGTATACAGTGGCCCATCAGATGTGCGAAACATGTCACCGGACCGAGGCTCAGGATTTCTGGAGGGCGCTGGTGCAAGTCCGTCAGAAGTCAGAGAACAGAAAGACCTTTTACTACCTGGAGCAGCTGATACTCAAGCATCGTGCACATGAAAATACACTGGGAATCAAACCTATACATGGTGAGTGCATAAACATATTTAAGGGGTAAAATTGGGTGATTTTTTTCAAGGAAGTGATTGATTTATTTTTTTAATCTACCTATCAAACTATTATTTTATTGGAAAAATTTTGAAAAAACAAAATGGACGCATTATATCTATTTCCGTAGAACTCCTCCATGACTGACATGCTCCTTTTCCCAGTGCATGTTTGTTCGATACAAAAAAAAGATATAAAATATCCACAATCTATCAATATATGCGATTTGGAATAAAACGTTTTTGTGAAATTGAGAATAATTTTAAATGATTATTTTTAACTTATATTAATTATAAAACATTCATTCGCTTTAATACAAGGCAAATAAAATGATAAAAACCTTGCAAAAATTTAAAATAGAATTTTTTAAAAGGTTTTTATCATTTTATTTGAGTTGTATTAAAGTTAATAAATTTTTCATAATTAATATTAATAATATTAGTTACTGTAATAATAGTTCAACATTTTGCAAAAATAAGTCAGAAATATTGAAAAAAATGTCAGCAACTTTGTTATTACATATCTCCATGATCATGGTTGCTTGAACATTTTCGACTCATTATCAAGGCAGGAATCCACCTGTAAGGTTTTTGCTACTGGTCAAGATTATTTATCGTACATAAAAAAAAATCTCTTATGACTTTGTTTTTTTTCAGAGGGTCTCGATTTCTACTACACAACTGAAGGACACGCCAGAAAAATGATTGACTTTTTGGTTTCTGTTTTACCTGTCAAATACATACATTCGAAGAAACTCCTTTCCCACGACATCCATAGCAATATCTACAATTACAAGTTCACCTATTGCGTGGACATTGTCCCCATCTCTAAGGACAGTATTGTGTGTCTGTCGAAAAAACTGACCCACCAACTGGGTTCCATATCACCGTTGTGTCTCGTTTATCGAGTTACAAATTCAATTCATTTGATGGATCCCAGCACAGGGCAAAGTATGTTTATTTTATTTATTTTCTCAAGAAAAATAAAAAATTGGTCATGTCAATATTCTTTCTGATCTCCCGGGATAATGTTCAAACCTCTGGTTACATTTGCTCATTAGGCAAGGTCAAACAAGTCTAATATTAATTTTGTATCGCTTCTTAATTTTTTTTTTATAAATAATTGGTCTCTGTATATTCAGTTTATTGTTGCATCTAAACATATTTTTTATTTATTCTTATAATTAAAAAATATTTTATAATCAATACAGTGGAGCGTCGTTCGAGGGACCCAAAAAATAAAAAACATTTTGAATTATGCGAAACCCCGTTAATTCGAAATTCAAGGTACAAAAAAAAACACAATTCGATGCGAAATATGCCAAAAATCGTAAAACTTATGAAAAAAGGCAGTATTGATATATTTATTGTTCTCACATGTGAAAAAAATCAAAATATATATATTTAAAAAAATAATGAATCATGTGAACTAAAATCTATTGATTTATGGTGCAAGAAGCTAAAAATTATTTCGAATTATGAATTACAGGGGTTTTTAAATTATCTGAGTTAATTAATAGACTGTGAAATTAACCTATTAAAAATTTTTGAATTGTGGCGAATTTTGAATTATCGGGGTACGAATTAATGGGGTTTTACTGAAATTACCATATTCATAATAAAATTTCATTAACTTTTTTAATGTTAAAGGTTTGCCTTAGAGCCAGTTGCATCAACTTGGCTTATCTTTCGTTTAAACCATCAATTTTTGCATTTTCCGCCCATCAAACAACCCGTTTTCGTAAGAATCTATGCTTTTAACGAAAGATTATAAACCAAGTTGATGCATTATTTTATTATTGATTAATATAGCAGTCACTTCATGGTGCCACATGATTATTTTAATTTACACTAAATTAAACTTTGTAATGCACACACATTGAATTATGTATATTTATCTCTACTATAGTTTCGAGAGGAGTGGTCGCTCTCATCATCTTCATGAGGAACCTAGTGGAGCGTCTACTCGGTTCCTCATAAAGGATTGATACAGTAAAATCTCGCTAATTCTAAATTCAAGAGACCCAAAAAAACATTTCGAATTAGGCGGAACCCCGTTAATTCGAAATAAAAAAAAATTAAATCGCAGTACAATTGCGAAATTCACTAAAAATCGTAAAGCTTGTGAAAAAAGTCATTAATTTAGTGAAAAACTGTCTGTATTTTTGCATATTCAAGAAATCATTTCGAAAACGCAATATTTATTATGCTAATACAAAGACCGCCACATTTATATTACAGGTAACCCCCGTTCATTGCGTGGGATACGTTCTGGACACGGTCGCGATAAGCGAAATTTTGCTATCAACGGGGGATTTTGAAAAAAACATTGTAATATTCGAAAAACACATTAATAAAAAAACAATATTAATAACGCAAAATGGCGTACGTTAAATAATTAATAATTCATTAATTTTGTTCCGCGTTGCAAAAAGGAATTTTGATTCTCTTATTTGGCCTCTCTATTTTTATTGTACAAAATTTGCCGATAACTGTCAAGTAATTAATGGATTACAGCCACATTTCACAGCACTCACTCGCTCGTAATCTTCATCGTTCGTTTCTAACAACTCCATGCATTCATTGTGAAGAGAAAGGGTCTTTTCAATGGTTTTTTTAACACATAATTTTCGCACGGGAACAGATTCGGAGATGTCATTTTCCAGAGCGTACGACAGTCCTGCGTGATGCGTTTCCGACTAGAAGAAGCGTTAGGCGATCCCAGCTTTAAATCCAGAAGCAGTCTTTTCGTCTATGGAAATAAACGTACGTGTTGCTATTCTTTTCGAATAGAGCCCCGTCTCATACACATTAAAAATTAAATTTTGTGGATAATTTCCCCAATTTCACGGAACTCCATTGAATATTTTTCATCTGATTCTACATCTGCACTAGCTGATTCGCCAATCATTTTAAGGCTATGCAAGTTTGGTCGTTTTCTAAACCGATCAAACCAACCTTTTCTTGCTTTAAAAACTTCTTCTTCTCCATGTTGAGATTCTAAATGATCCCAAAGACTAAGTGATTTATTCATTATCATTTGGGCATGTGGTTTTGATTTAGGTCCTTTATCCATTTTCTTAATAAATTTTCTATTTCTGTCATCAAAAAACTTCTGGTTCGTGAGACTTTCGTCGCAGTAATTGGAGTAACACTCTCACCAGTCTTTTTAATTCTGTCGTTTTGTTGCACAGTTGATTGCACTGTAGGCTCGGCCAATTTGAAATCCCTTCCCGCAATTGTAATTTGTAACTTTCGATAATTTTTAGATTCTTTTCTTAAATCACTATATTGCAAGTTTTCTTAACTGATTCTTCACATTGTCTTTTTGACATTTTAAAAATTACGACGCGATAAAAATACGTAAATTTGATTAGGATGCGTTTGAAATTGCAGCTAAGCTTACACTGAAGAACACTGATAAACTCAAATGCGCTGACTCAACCCTACTAGGGACCAGGTACCGGCGTTCTTTTGTCTCACTCACGCTTGTAATTTTATATATGCAATGTTTGTGCATGTGCAGCGTGAGAGTGAGCGAGAAATAAGGTAGCACACAGGTGTCACCATTCATTTTGACAATTCTTGGTACATGTCAAGACCAGACAAGTACCTAGATAAAAAAGATCGCGATATAACGAATCCGCACTCGCCGGGGTCGCGACGAACGGGGGTTTACTGTACTATAGTATCCGAAATTGACATATCTGTTGTTCTCAACAAAAAAATTGAAATATTATGTTCAATTTTGTCAAATTAAAAAAAAAATCGAATTATGTGAACTAAAACATATTGATTTATGGTACAAGGGGCTAAAATTATTTCCAATTATTGGGGTTAATCTACTATACTTTTGGGACTTGTGGGTTTTAAAAATGTCGAATTATGGTGAATTTCGATTTATCAGGGTTCGAATTAACAGGGTTTTACTGTAATGAACAGTTTGGAAAAAGTCAAAACTCGAACTTAAATTCAGAGAAACCCTTATGAACAACATCACATTCTACCAGACATCCCTGATCCTAAATTTGTTTCCTCTCATGACCAAAAAAATCTTCCCCCTTTAGACAACCCACCCCCTACTCAAATAATTTGACACAATTCTGTATTTAAGTTAGTTATTAATTACACTTGATGATGAGACGAACTGCTCATTTCGAAACTATGGTAATGATAAATATAACTCGATATGTGTGTATTCCAAAGTTTGATTTAATGTAAATTAAAATAAGCATGTTATTTTAGCTACATATTAAATATCTATTTTATTGTCAATTTAGCTAGAAAATTGTGTATTTTAACTAGTCAAGGAATAATCCTTTTTTATTTTGTAGTTGCCGAAATGTCAGCAACAGTGTATTGGCGTAATCCATTTACTCCAGTTTGCAATCCAAAGCAGCTTGTGGAATTTATTGTGATGGATATTGAAATTATCAAAGAGAAGGTAATTTACATTATTTTGAGACTCGATTTGTTATGCACAGTTCCCTTTCATAGACTGCTCATTCCTGGTGTTAGAGTTGACACTGCTGGTGCAGTGCCGGTTATTATATTTTTTTCCCGACTATTATCTTGTCAAATAGTGTACTTATAGAGTTCTGTTCACACATTAGGTTGAAGAGATGCTTAGTTTTAAATATTTACAATCCGAGTCAGCAGCCGACATATCTTGGTTATTATATATTATAATTGATAGCGGATATAAATATAATTATATCCGCTATCAAGGCAATGGATCTAGACGATACATTTGACAAATTTGTGATGATTTATCCCATGGATGCGACCACAAAACAGCAATTTGCAGCAACAAAAATTCCTTGTTCAGAAATGTTTTTTTTTTTTTTGAGAAATCAAGCATGGTTGCTGAAATCTCAGCTCCGTCTCTGTCTAAAGAAAGAAATGGTTCCTTCAAAACGTTGTTATCGAAAAATAAAAATAAAATTCAATGTCATTTATGTCGTGGATCACATTTTCTGTATAAATGTCCGTCTACTTTTACATAATAATTACAATCAAAGTACTACATTATCCACTTAGTGGTGACTTCCGTTAATAAATCTGTTTCAGGGCGGGGGAGTTTGTTTACCTTTCTGTACACAAACCCATATCTAAATTCATCACTTTCATAATACACCACATTACATGATCTACAAGTTTATTTTACCCTTAATTAATGACAAAGGGAGGGTCCGATGTCCGAGGGTGCGATTGCAGTAAACCCAATTGCACAGCGCAAGCGTAAGCTGTGCGCCTTGAGTTTAAACTTAGACTAATGTTGCCTGCATGTAGTCGTTTGTGTGAAAGCACTCAATTTTATGATTGATCAGTCAAAGTCCCGTAAAATAATAAATTTTAAATTAAAATCATCAATTAGTTTTTGTGATCCAAAATCTGATCTTTGACACATCAATGTCAACTTCATTCTGCTATTTTCTAACACCATTTGTGGGGTATAAAAGCAAAGGCAAAGCACCACGAATTAATCATTTGTAATGTACCAAATTATAGATTTTATGTATCTATCCCTTTCAAAATCATGTTTCCTATAAATTTATAGGCTATGTTTCCTATAAAATCTCGAATTCAGTACATTAGAAATTGATAATCCTCGATGACTGCATTCAAACTTTTTTTTGGATATTGCTGCCTTTGCTTTTATAACCCACATTTATTTTATCTTTAAATATCAAACAACATGATAGATTTTACATGTTTTTTTTTACAAAATATGTAACTGCCCTTTTGCAGAGAAAATTTAATAAATGTTTGTTTCAGGACCGTAAAGTATTTCCAGGACAGGGGCCCATATCTACCAAGCACGTGGTTGCTGATATTTGGGTGGTGAAAGCTTCAGAACTTGGACTAACCGATAATACTATTCATACGAGGACACACCTGGGACACGTTTTAAAACCTGGAGATTCTGTATTGGGGTAAGTTTTTTTATTATGTTTTGGTAAATTTGTACTGCATGGGATGTAAATTTAAAAATATGTTATCGATATATGTCTTTTTACAAAAAATTTACATTTTATTGTTGACATAAAATTATTTCATATGGATAATATAAAATACAAACTTTTTAAGAAAATAAATGAAAACAAATGCATTAAAAAATTATCTTATTCTAAATAATGACAGCTCTAGGATGAAGCAGTTACGAAGTATTTTTTGCACGATTGATTTACGTAACACTTTATGATTATTAAAAAAAACCTTATACAATGTAAAATATATGATTAAAAAAAAATCAACATCAAAGAACGAAGTCTTATTTTTATTGCAGTTTTAATAATACATATGTATCAATTGTGTAAATTGAAAAAAATTCTATGTAGTCATATATTATATATTAACATATACAGTCGTCGCTCTCTGTAACGAAACTCCCTATAGCGAAAAACTCTCTGTAATGTAAAAATGAACCCGACTTGTTTGGTTTTCCATGTCTCACTCTCTATAGTGAAAAATTGATACACTCACGCCGAAAAAGGGACATCTAGAAAGTCAATTTCTTGGAATTTTCTTGCACCAGACACACGACCAGAGTACTTACAAGAAGCAATCAATGTCGACAGAAATATCATCTACAGCTTGCTGAAGAAGGTTTGGCTGGAGTTGACCATGAGGTACTCTCCAAATACTACCTTGAATGCAGATGAGACAGGATTTTTTTTAAAAAGGATACCAGGAAGGAAGACTCAAATTTAAAAACGAGTAGTGCACGGATGGAAAATACTTGAAAGAGTGCATTACGGACATAAACATGAATCGGACAGAAAAAGAGAACTAATGGCTATCGGAAAGTCAAAAAATCTATGCAGTTTCAGAAAATTCAAATGAGCGGTCATCTACAAGGTCAAAAAGTCCGCAAGAATAACTGTTTTGCCGCTAACGGACCAAAATGTTATTAAAAACTTGATAAAAATGCAGTGGTTCTTCTGGGCAAAGCCTGAGAAGAGGTGATAAAACCAACTACCCACCATTATTTTGCCACACATGACTACAATTTAACTGCTCTACAAAACTAGGCTGTGAATCGCAACAAATTCTACCTCTAAGTGAGTGGATCTAGCAGTTCAATACACCAGTCACCTTTATCCCCGAAGAACTGGAGGGCTTCGCTGTAGTTAATGAGGGTCTGGTCACAGCAGCTGAGATGACTGATGAGGAAATCTTGAAAATTATTAAGGGAGAACAGGACCAAGATACCCCCGCATCAACCAAACTTTAAATGCGGCCAAATTAATAACATTTTTTTAATTTGCAAAGATGACCCTAGGTCAATTGAAGAAGTTCTGAGATTACACATGCAGTATTTTGGAATATGTATTAGAATAGTGTAAACGCAGTTGACTAACTTGTTAAAATTTTAATTTATATAAGTTGAATCAACTATAACTAGTGTAATACAATAGTTTTAATAGAAGAATAAAATATTTATGCTTTACTTACACGAATACAAGTTAATTATGTTCCTCACTAACGATAAATTCATAATAACGAAAACTCCTTATAACGATATAAATTGCTCAGTTCCTTGGATTTCGTTACAGAGAATGACAACTGCATTATAATTCCGAGCACACTAACTGAATTTTTTTTGCAAAAAAGCCTCCCAATATGTCTATCCTGTAACTATACTAAGACAATTTTAAGCTGCATTATTGTAACCAATCACTAGGGTCACGTATGATGAAAATATGAAATGAGCAATTAAATGAGTTGCCGTTTACTTTGTGGAAATTCATTTTTAATAATTATATGAATAAAACACAAACTTTGTTTTTTTTTCACTATTTTATTTTTATAACACAGCTTGTTTTGGAAATTTTGTTCATAATGGCTCACATAAAATGGCAGCATTTCACTTCATGATAACTAGATTAATATTGATATCATTAAGCAAAGAAAATTTTCAAAAAGAATTAAACACAATACAAACAATAGGACTCAATAACGGTTACAAAATAGATACAATACAAAAAATATTAAATAAAAAAACCCAAACAAACATATTTAAAAAATACATATACAGTACTTTCACTGTAGACACACACAATAACTGGCGAAAGATACTCTATATATGTAGATAAAAATGTCTTACAATATTACTAAAAAACTAACAATTAATATAAAACCAGCCTTCTACGCTGACAATTCAATTGAAAAACAATTAAAAAATATGTTGAAAAATCTTGACAAATTATGCTGCAGTGTAGTTTATAAACTTGAATATGGGGATTACGAGACGACATATGTAGGTCAGAAAGGCAGATCAATAGAAACTAGATTTAAAGAATATTAAAGGTGCCTCACTAATCATAACTTTTCGGAATATGTTAACCATATTATAGAAAATAACCACACATTCACCAGTACAAAATACACATCCTACATAAACAGACATACGGCCTAAAACAAAATAATTTAGAAACACTTGAAATTCATAAAAACCTAACACAACAAATAACATCATCAATCTATTCCATTGCCCATTGCAAATTTCTTTGAATGATTCACAAATCTGCTTTTTTTCACTCCCTTTCTCCCATTTTAAGCCTTTATTTTTATTCTCTCTAACATATGTTTACCAAAATAGCTTGATACCTCAAAAAAAAGTTTAAATGCTCCTAAAATCCAAAAACGCAATACATAGTTCAACTATTGAATTAACAACACTTTAGTATCTATATACGTATGTATATTTATAGATATAATATATTGGATTCCAATATAAACGACTCAAACTATGACAAGCTCGACAGCAGTCAAGTCCCCGATGTTTTATTGGTGAAGAAGCATTACGGTGACAAGATGGCCAGAAGAAGAGCGCGCAACTGGCAGTTGAAACACATGGCTGATGATGAAATGGCGGTGGATACCATGAATGAGTAAGTACATTTATCATTTTAGATATTTTTTAACAGTATGTATTATTTTTATGCAAATGATTCGAAACTTAGACCAACCAGATTTCGGTGCTCCACCAGCGTTTTTTTGGCGGCACATGCTCTGGATCTTTTACTTAAATAAGCGATTTTAAGGTTTTCTTACATTTTCAATATCTTGGTAACCGTCAAACGGTAAATACTGGGCGGTACAAATAATATAAAATTTAGTAGTGCTCTGGTGCTTATCAGTGTGTGAGAGTAGCCATTTCATGTACTTTGTCTTACAACTGGTCAGGTCATAATATTGAGAATATATACCATGTTGCTAATTATTAGTTAAGAATAATCTTGGGAAATATTCATCTCAAATCAAACAATTTATAATTCATGTTTGAAGATATAACAATCATCTAATAGAAAAATTATTACAATGCACCCTCAGTATTCATCATTAATCCATTCCCGACGGAAGGATGAGAATCATAAAGGACAAATATCAAACAAATACATATTTAAAATGGTTTAATCCGTTCCTAGCCCTGATATTCCTCATCTATTCTTTAAGCTTCCCATACGGTGCTAAAAAAATGCTCGTCCCGGTGCTGTAAATTTAGTAAATTCATTGGCACTGCAAATTACGCTATTAAAGTGTACTTTAACCTTTAAATCATTAAGTGCTGACTCTGTATTCGGGCCTCAGTATTAAGGCGATCGTCCGGCAGAGTGAGCAAATTTCATTTTATTCTCTTATCTTCCCTTGTGTCTTTTATCACATTTTTGTATGAAAATGTATCATTTTAAAATTTACTTATCAGGTTATGACATAATACGCTTTACCTTGATTAAATAGTTAAAATTTGAAATTAAGAATAAGTTTTTGATTTTTTAAATAATAATGTTTATTCCTTAAATTTATTCAAGAAAAAAGTTTGGGGAAAAGTTTGGGGTTGGTAGTACTTTGAAGAAACTGCTTTTAGGTCACCACCCGTCATGTGACGGGAAAGCTCCAAAGACATAGAATGTTTGATGATTTTATTATCTCGATTAAATAAGTACAAGTTGTACATGAATACGATTACAAAGACAATGATAGAAACTCGAAGGGTGATAGCCTCCGGCCTCACGCCGGGGGACGATGAAAGACTGACATGCCCACATCATGGGGTGTGGTGATTTGCTTTTTATATGATTTACGAACAAAGAATGTCTGGGTCCGTCTGGGAGGTATATGACCTGGCACGCGTATGCATGGAGAATTCGTCACCTTCGTCGCTTCCCGCTGATATTAACCATAGCCGGGCATGCACCCGGCGAGATGACTGCGATATTGTGGTACTAGAGTGATGGTGACGCTGTCCTCATTCCACTTGGTGATCTGCTGACGAAGTCACGGCTATGCAATGTATGTGTTGTTAGTCTGTTCAGGACTGTGGCCGTGTATAGGGTTACCCCCATAAAGTTATCAACTATCTACAAAGGGTCGGAAAAAACACAAAAAATAAAATACATATTCTAAAAAAATAGTGTTTTTCAAAACATAAATTGTAAGAAAATAAACTAACTGATTTTGTAATAGTTATAATAAATTTAGGATAATCGTTTGCTTTGTAATACATATTGTAAAAAAAAGACATCATACGAGGCCATTCTGTCATAAAAGGCCCACAAAGTGGAGCAATTTTCTTAATTATTCAAACATCAAAGGTTTGGTAATTTATTAATTAATTATATAATTTAGTTTATGTCATTTTGACAAGATATCCTTATTTAAAATATATGTAACCTGATGAATAAATTTTAAAACGATATATTTCCATATAAAAATGTGATAAAAACGCAAGAGAAGATATGAGAAAATATGGTAAAATTTGCTCACTCTGTCGGACGATCGCCTTAACTCTTTTACCACTTTTAAGTCGGATAAATATAAATATATTTTATATTTATTACTTATGTTAATCTGTATATAAGTGAATATATGTATCACTTATTTTGTTAAAGTGCTAAAAATGTGAAAAAAACATTGATCATCACAAACGACAGCATAAAGACCCGTCTAACACCGCCAACCCGTGTCAGAGATTTACACTCTGCAGTAGTAATATTTCACAAAACTGTAAAGAAACCAAACACAGCCCAAAGTTTATCGGGTACACAAAATTATCGGAAGACTGAAGGTGGACCGAAGTGGGCGGCAGGGCAGCAGTGAATTAACGATGTTTTTAAAAAACTGAAATGTATCTCAGAAAGTTACTAATTTTGATATTTTCTTTTCAGTGATTACAATGAATTCCTCGACGATCTGGAAGAAGATCCAGCTCTGCGGCAAAATGTTAATATTTTCAAATCGAAGACATTTGTTGATTCCAATGATAAGGAGTTTGATCCTTCCATGCCACGAATCACTTTGGAAGAAATGTTGGACGACCTAACCATAGACGATGTGGAAATGGGGGAAGAGTAGACCACCACATTTATGAACTAATAACATACCCATAATATTTTATATAAAAAGTTTTTTTTCTTTTTTTATCTTTTATTTTTATTTGGCTACAAATAAAAGTGTTATAATAAACTTTGTTTTTTTTTAATTACTTAACCCTAATCTATAAGTGCTAATTCATATATACACCTGTCATCTAACTTATAGTAGGCTTTACACTTTGCCCACTCACTTATGGGGCTGAGAAGTAAGCATGAATGTGGGCAACGCTATTAAAGTAAAAAAGTCACTCGCGCTAAACATGCTCCTGCCATTCAAACTGCCGGCGCTCCCATCAAAGGACTATAAGTATAAAGTAAGAAGTATAATAACACTAATATTTTGGGAAGTAAATACCAGGGACGTGAATTGAGAACAAGAAGCATGACTTATTTATACATGTTTGGAAATAAAATGATTTTTTTATCATTTATCTGGCAGGATATTACGAAATATCAAAATCTGAATAATATTTTGATTATTTCGGTAGGAATATTATGAGATATAGCTCTTATTTGTTTTTTTTTCTAATATATGCTTAGGAAAAGTCATGCTTCTTGTTTTCACTGCACGTCCCTGGTAAATACGGCAGCGCAAGTGGAAGGCAATCACACCGCCACACTCTTCTGTACTGACACACGACTCTCACCTCATAAACATTCTACATCTTATTCATGCTCGTCAATTGATGAGACTTTATCCAGGAACAGGATCATCTTCCAGTATCTCATTTATCTGGTCTTGCCTTATCTTCTGTAGGTGTTCTTTTATTATAGTACCATCGGCATACATATCATTCTCTCTTCATTCATTTCTTCCATATGATTGATTGCCTATGAGACACTTTCTTAATCCTGTTTACCATGTTGATTAAAGCCTACATTCATTGCCGAATAGCAGGCGCGTGCAGTGGGAACATTGAAGCATAACTTTTTCGTAAGCCTATATTTTGGAAAAAAAAATCAAATATTTATGCTACAGATTTTTATGATATATCAAAATATGAATACTATAACAACAATTGTGATAGAAATATTACGAAATATATGTTGTATTTAAAAAAAAATCTACGTAAAAATTGGTTACGTAAAAGTCACGCTGCAATGCAGCCACTGCACGCCCCTACCGAGTAGTTCTTTTTAACTCTTAAAATACATTTGCATGAGTGACCTCATTTTGCATTTTTAATTTAAAATAAATAAATTCATCATATTTTGCTGATCCATATTCGGAAAAGTATACATAATATTTCTTCATATTTAAAAATGTATTTTTTATCAGAAATGGTAAAAAAATATACAAATACATATTTCATTTAAAAACTTCTAAAACAAGCAAAATTATAGAACATTTCAATGGAAAAAAAACTTATTTTTTACAAAATTATGTACCTACACAGTTATAAAAACAATATTTTGCAGATAAGATTACATAATACAATACATACATATCTTTCAATTAAAGAAATATCTTATCTAAAATAAGCTGATCTGGCATTATATTTTATTAAAAATATCAAGTCATTTCCTTTTGTTAAAACATAATCACTAAGTTAATCTAATATGCGAATGATCACACCATTTTGATTGTATTTTTGAATGATTAAAGATTTAATCAATATTCTGATAAATAAATCATATCCGAATGCTGATAAATTTTGTGCAAAAACTCTATATGAAGTATTATTTTAATTAAATGGTTAAAAATTACTCTACTGAAAATATTTCTTCTACCAAAAGAATTAATGTAATATGTATACATTTTAACCAGTTTGTTGACATCATCCATTCTCTTATCCTCGGAGTCTAAAAGCTTGTGCTATGAAAATAGGACTAACTCACCGGGTCACTAGGCGAGAGTCAAAACCACTGTACCAACAAGCTACTCAGTCTATCTAAATATTGCTGCCTTTGCTTTTACACCTCTCATATAGTGCATAATAAAAAATATACCATGGGAAATGTTATTATCACCAGCTATCATAATAATTTCTATCAGCTTGTGCCCATGGCAACATAAATTAAATATGTATTGACAGCTGTCTATGTCACAATATAAAATAAAAAAGATAAGAAAATGTGTGTAATTATCGCTTCAGTCACTTATTTGGATATAAATTCGCAAAATGTCGCCTAGCAACATAAAAAAATACATTTACAACTGTATATCGCAAGGCAACATAAACAATCGGCCGTATTCCGAAAATAGAAATATCGGCATCTTAAAATCATTATTCCAACACTTAATAGGCAAGAATAAAAATAAACGAGACAATAGGTACATATGTCGGTGTTTGGTGTTCGTCGTATTCAAATAAGGAGATTTGTATATTTTCACATATCTCTCTCAAAGTAAATAACCTTATTTGCGGTGTCCGATGTCTGCAATGCCTTTAGAAAAGGGATTCATTTCTCCCTTGCCTTCTTATCCAGGCAGTCTGGGCTGACAGAACTTCAAACAGATTACCGAAGTACCTATCGTAAATGTAACCTCACAATTCTCGCGTTTCGATTAAAATTACATTAAATAAGTACTAATGCTGTATTTAAAGCTTATGGAAAAAAGATTCTTTCATAAACACTTATTAATTTCTTCTCCTACAGCATCCTGATGTAAAATTATAGCAAAATTGTCATTGTCTCATTGGACTCATATTTATATTGTGACTTTTGACGGATAACCGTCATGTATTTCTTTCTCCCTCTCCCTCTCAAGTAGAAAGGTGAAACTCAAGGTGAAAGAAACAAACACCGACATATACCTATCTCGTTTATTTTTTTTTTATTCTCATCTATTAAGTGTTTGGGCACTTGCAAAGTTTACAATCACATATTATAATTAATTGGTCCTGATTAGATTACAAGTATCTACTTAGTGAAAATAAAATACATTATTATATAACAATAGTTTTCATACTGTGGTTTTCTTTAACTGTTTTTGGTGCCATTAATAATCTTGTCACTTCTTTCTGACCATTCTCTATGCGCTCATACTTTTAATTACACAATGATAAGAAGATATTCTGTAAATATTTTTCCAAAATTTTAAAAAGAAAAACAATAAATGTTATGATCTATCTATATCTATATAAAAGGTAATGTTCGTATGTGTATCCGCTATAGACTAAAAAACTACTGGACAGATACTATACTAAGAAACTACTGGATTTTGCAAAATAATCCGCATTGTCCAGAGAAGGTTTAAAGCTACTGAAATCCTCGATCTGGCCTAGCCTAGATGTTTTATTTTTTATTTATCTAATTTCAGTAAAATCCCATTAATTCAGACCCCGATAAAAAAAAACAATTACTATTTTTAGCGAATTCCGCAATTGCGTTGCGATTTTTTTTGTACCTTGAATTGCAAATTAACGGGGTTCTGCATAATTCAAAATGTTTTTTGGGTCCGTTGAATTTTGAATTAACAAGGTTCTACTGTATATGTTATCAAGTCTTGCAATAGCAATAGCCAGGTTCATCTAGTTATATATAAAAGTAAAAAATTTAGTTTACATCTTTCTGCCTGTTTTCAATACAATCCTACACCCTCTGAACAATCTACTCAGATGTATTCTCAAAATAAAATGAAATACATTTTTATATAAAAATATATGTATGTTTAGGTGGTAACATCATGTATGAAGGCTAATAGCTGATTGCAGAATCTTCCAATTGGCGACTGACGCGACATCAACTGGCTCTAATAAATTGTAACAGTGGAACCTTGCTGCCCCACTAAGCTAAAAGGCGGTAAATCCATACTTTTTGAAAAATGTTTTTTTTTGTGGTTTTGGATACTTGAGGACATGTTTACCTTTCTAATAAGCTTGTTTGTCGTATTTCCATTAAAATATTAAAATATGAGCATTTTTAATTCGTAGTATATCAATCTGGGATATGTAACATGTAGCTTATTTGCAGTTTTAAAATTTAAAGTATAAAAATACCACAAATAATAATAAAATAACCTTTTTTATCTGTATTAATTAATTCAATGTCTATTGACTGAGCGAAAAAATTAATTAATATTCATTTGAATGATAGAAATTGCTCCATTCACATTTACTCAGTAATTTGTTTAATGTAGATACTGCTTTTTAGCTTAGTGGGGTAATATGTATGAGTGTCGTCGCCATCAAACAATAGCGTGTATCTAAATTATGAATGCCTATCAAATATTTTAATCTGCATTTATCAATACATCATGTATTTTCCATCAAAATAATTATATTCACGCTTTTAGATAATCACAAATTTTTCTATACAGATATCATTATTATCTGACTAAGAATGAGGGAGGCCAGGTATTACAAACTTGCAACACAACCTTGATTACTGAAATTCTGAGACAAACTTATTTGCAGAAAATCCGGAGGAAACACTTAATGTTTATTAGTGTGTATTTTCTTATGCAATAACATAGTTACAAACTGTTAAACTGTATTTGATAAAAAATATATTATGCATATGCTGGTTAAGTAATTCAGATAAACATAAATACTTGTGAAGATAATAAAAAACATATGGGTTAAATTCCACATGCAAATACTTTGCAATGATTTGTGTGTAGAATATGGAAAATATAAAGAACCAAGCATTGAAATAGTTTATAATCATTATTGTATGGATTCATATTTAGTCAACAATATAGCTTAGTGTTGAAATAATGATAAGTTATAAAAATATCATTTTAAACCAACGCAAACAAATACTTATACATATATGTAAAATATAAATGTTAAAATGTGATTTGAAAAATGCAGTGGAACTTCTAGTCAACAAACTTCTTTGACTTGTGAATATTGAACCATGAAACAAAATTAATATCATAGTATATCTATTATACAAGTGCATATTTCTATTTCACAACATTTTTTAAAGTATTTTAGATCAACACAGAATTAGCAAGAGTTAATATTTCGTAAATTACTAAATAACTCATCATTATTGTTAATATTGAAAGGCCATTGTGGGAAGACTCAGATTGGCACAAAATAAAAGAGTTGGACACAATATTTTGTGATTTTCAACGTCATTCTCTTTGTTCATAAAATAAGCTCATTTGCAAATAATAAATGTGAAAGATGGCTTAAAAGTTAATTACAGTGTTTGGTCTGAAAAGTGATAGTTTTAAAATATTTACATTTAATGTGATGACAAAATATATTTAAATCAAGAACTACTTTAAAGTTAACTAAATATCTGAACTTTTTAGAAAAACATTATACTAACATTATAGAACCTCATTAATTCGAAATTCAAGGGACCAAAAAAAAAACATTTCAAATCATGTGGAAACCCATAGATTCTAAATTCAAGGTTCAAAATAAAAATCACGATGCAATTGCCAAATTCGCCAAAAATTGTAAAAAATTAAAAAAGTCATTAATTTTGTGAAAAAAGTCTAGTTTTCATATTTCAAGAAATCATTTCGAAAACGCAATATTTATTATGCTAATACAAAGATCGCGACAATTCAATTTGTTTTAAAAATTGAATTATGCAAACTAAAATGGTTTGCAAATGCAAACTAAAAAGATTTATGGCGCAAGGAGCTAAAAATTGTTTTGAATTATGAATTACCGGGGTTTTTGAATTATCGGGATTAATCTACTGTGAAATTAACATTTTGGGACTTGAAAATTTTTGAATTATGCCGAATTTAGAATTAACGATTTTTCACTGTATCCACATTTTAGTTTTTTACTAAAATATATAAAAAAAAATTCACAGCAATATGAAAGCTTCATAATATCCACACTTCCACTGTACTTCATTATTATGATATATGAAATATATGAAAAAAATAAATGAAAAACAGTAAAATTAAACTATATTACCAGCCCTTCCGTTCAAGCTTCTGATATTACTCAAAGTAGAGATATAAGTTATGAGAAGAAGTCAGCTATGAGAACTGTAGAATTGGAACTCATAATTAGAAATTTCAATAAATCACATAGAAGCTGCATTATATTTTCAATTGAAAACTCAACATTATACTGTCTAAACCTATTTGTAATTGTTCTCAAGGTACTTACTGCATTGCAAATGCAGTACTTTTATTAGGTTGTAGAAAAAATTAAACGTTATTTGATCACTTTTATTTTATAATATAGCAAACTAATTTCAAGTATTTGATTTAGGAATCTATTCATAATTACTGTTTATTTTATTGCAAAACAACTTTTTTATACTCTTTTCTTGTTCCATGTAAGCAGTTGCACTTAAATAATGTTGATAATTTTAAGTAGTTCAGGGAAACTATTCTTAGATTAAGTATGCAAGTACATCGATACCATTAAAAAAGAATATATATGAGTAATTCCCTCGATGGTAGATAGATGTTACATTAATTAGTAGATAAGAAAAAACGTAGCTTATTAATAATGTATGATTTATTCTCCCACTCTTTTTTTTTCGGATATAGATAAACTGCTTTCATTTGGCAGGTGCAAAGTAATTCACTCTAATACAAATCACCTATAAATAAAGTTCAGTGCTCTACTTATTGCTGGTAGTGCAGCTCTCGGTTTAGTTATGAGGTCCTATTTATTTATTTTTCTATTGTTAGGCTTGACAATAGTCAGCCACAATGGGGTGTCTGGGAAACAAACTCGGCGTACAGAAAGTAAGTCAATGTTTAATGTGATTATATTGTAACGTAAGTTATTCAATGTGCTAACAATTATCCTGTTACAATAAATGCTTTGCAAATATTAAATAACATGTTAAATTATCAATATAGAGGCTTTATCTGTTGTTAAATTTTATTCATCACCTAATCTTATTCATTTTTAATCAACATTTTGAAATGTGTTTGTAGAATTAAAGTGAAACTTTATAAATCTCTGTAAGTCTATTTTAATTGTTCACGGAACATTATATTATATTTTATTTTATTTTAGTTGTTAACACGGAAAGATTTTACGAAAATAAAATGAAAATAATAACCAGATGATCAGTCTTGCCTTTAGATCAAGTTTGTCTATCTTCTTTGAGCTTAGTAATACCTTTATAATGATCATTCACAGATTAATGTTCTTAGGTTTTCACGGCCACTCAGAATGTTCAAGTTTGTGTTTGCTGGGGTATTATGCCTTCTTGTTAATTAACAACAAGGCATAATACCCCAGTAAACACAAACTTGAAGATTTTAAAAACCTACTTTGTTTCATGGCTTTACGCATTAGGGTGGATTTTTTTTAAAATTTTTTTCTATTACTACAAGGTTCTATGTGTAAATAAGAGGAAAAATAAATAAAAATACTTTATTCTGTACACAGTCTTCAGGTTGCGCAAACACAATCTATTTTTGAAAAAAATAATAATTATAAATAAAACGAGCAATATATGATTTATTGTCCACTTTTATCTATTTCCTGGGTAAGAAATACAATAGACACGTGATTGCAATATCAGAAGAGTTACACAAATATTATTTAGTTTTAGTTGTACCTATATCGCATCATTTTCAGATGAAGCAGGAAGTTAAGGTTACATCTATATTTCCATTTCTACATTTCCCTTTTCCCCACTGTTCTACGCACAAACCACTAAAATATATAAACATGAATTAACTTAAATTTCTTGGTACACGGTCTGGTTCCACTACTTTTGATTTGTAAATTTTTAAACATCCATGAAAAGGCCAAAACAAATACTCTTAAAAAGTATAATGTCTTTGTAATGTAAAAATATGTTTTTACTTGAAGAAACTCAGTTTGGAACGAAATTTCAAGACATTTTTTTTTCTTATTCTAAAAAAAATAGAGATGCGAACACGGAATACGTTTCATATCAATATTCTTACTATTTTCAAACTAAGCTAAACGCTTGTTCTATGACAATAGGACTAACTTGAAGGTCTGGAGTGAGGTTTGAACCTGCAAACTTTGGGTCACGAGGCAAGAGTCCTAACCACAAGACCAACAAGCTACTGAAAAAAAAAAAATCATCTATTGTAAAAAATACATTTGGTTTACTAGGATATTTCATTAAAAAATTATAACTTCAGTATAAATGTGTCTTAAATATATGCGAGGGGGGACATGCTTCCACTGTGACCCAATCTCCTCGCCTAAATAAGGGGTTTAGTTCATTGCTGTACAATTTCATACTCTGTGGTTCCACCTTACATGCCTTACCACAAGGGCGCTGAGCCAAAAAAAAATTCAAAATAAAAAAAAATTAAAATATTTGTAAACTGTGCTAAGAATGAAGTCAGAGTGGATTAAAATTTTGAGTTACGTAGTATACAACATAGAAGTTATAATTTAATTATACAGGAAAAATAAAATTTTAAAAAAATCTTCCGTTCCCCCTATCATGCATGCAATTTTTCAATGAAAAATATGTTTAATCTATTTGTATTTCAGAACAAATATTTGGACAATTTATGAAATATGTGACAAAAAAACAAACTAAAGCTGATGTAGCAGAATTCAAGAAGATAATAGAAATATTGTCTTTCCCTCGGTATATTTATAGAACCCCTTTATCTACATACAGTGAAAAACAATTGGTAAAAAATTATCTTATTTACACCTCTTTACAACTACACAGTTAAGTGTTCTAACATAACAAACACTTACATAAAATAAATTGATGTTTAACTTTTATTTATTTCTGTAAAAATCATTAAACCCACATAGTAAATAAAATTAACTAACAGTTATATTCAAAAACACATTCTTGTTGAGAAGTTGCAATTTTTCAGAACAAAGTTCTGCGAAATTTAAAACCAAATTTATTAAGAGAATTAGATATACATAGAAAAATCAAATCAACGAAAAAATATTTGGCTGCTACCGGGATTCGAATTACGGATTTCCTACTTTCCGGGGCATGCACATTAACCAATTATATTTCCGCGAATATCACAAAATAATTTGTGCCTTAACCGTACCAGAAAAAGTGAACTGCTCTAAAAATTGATAATAAACATATATTAATCAATTAATAAATGAGACTTACAGATAAGGTCGATATATTTACGGAAATGTACGGGGCCGCTATAGCGTAATTGGTTAACGCGCCTGACCCGGATAGGAGATCTGTGGTTCAAATTTTTTTGTTGATTTGATTCTGTATATCTTGCTAATTGATTAATAAATTTGTTTTTTTAACTAACAGTTGTTGAACTTTAATATATGTAATTAGATTAGACACGACTGTGGAACAAACTTGCTACAAATCAAAAACACAGAATTTGGTTCGATAGTTGTTAGCATTTTTGTTAGCAACATTGTCACCAACAAAATAATACAACTTTTTTTTTAAAGTCATTACATGATTTAAATTTAAATAATAAAAAGTAACGCCAATTGTTGTCGTAGTTTCCTTTACCAAAACTGTTAAAAATAGTTTAGTTCATACTATTTCATTATATTTTTAGGGATTGTCATGCGTGGCGTGTCGCTCAACAGTTAAAACCGTGCTAGCAATGCATAATCAAGGTTCTACTGAGGAACAGCTAATTGACATAGTAACAGATGTGTGTACATTATTGGAAATACAACCTGAGAATGTTTGCCGCGGATTGGTTGAACTCAATTTGGTGAATAACTCAAATTTAAATCTTAATGTTACTTAATACTCATTTAATATATTTGCCCTTACATTAAGATAAAGTGTTTATAAAATTATTATATTGCAATATTATCATCATGCAATTAATATAATATTAAACATTATATATTAATATGCATAAATATAACCTGTAGGATTTTTTCAGCCCATCATTATTTATATTGTGGAAAACGTACCAGTATTTTCTCCTGAAACATTTTGTGGTGTGTTGTTGCAATCAAATGACAAGAATTCATGTCCATATGATGATGAACGTTTTGAATGGTCAGTCGTCCTGCCACCAAAGGATACAACAAAAGAAGTAGGTACATTTATTTTTTACCATTATGTATCTAAGAAGTAACTTGGTGCGTATTCTATAATGATGAAGGACTGGGAAGGAATGAAGGGTGAATTAAGGTTATTGGCAATAATTTTAAAACAAAGCTGGTCGCTAGTTTCACAACAGAAACAATACCCACATAAGTACAATTTATGTGTCATTATTTTAATGTCAATTTAATACTGTCATTAAATACATCAACAGAATCGCTCAGTTTGTTTAAAAGTTGCACACAACACAGTACGGTGTGCCTATTCATTACATCCGGTCTGCATTTTAGGACATGGAATAACATGTGACCTTGATTATGCAAATAATAGACCATAATTCTCTAGTAAGTTCGGAAAGTCATATTTCTTATAATTTTGACCCCCAATGTCATTAGGCATTCCTATATTCGTGACTCGAAGCTGCGATAATTGCATTCTCTCAGCAATTCTTTGTGGTGCATTAATGTAGTGTACAACGCCAGTTAAACTTTTTTTTTCTTATACAGTCGAACTCGGTTATAAGGAACGCGACGGGACCAACTAAATTTGCTTCTTACAGCCGAGACTCCTTATATCCGGGATTCACTTTTTTCACAAATTTTTTTGATTGTGTGATGTTATTTTCAAGAGCAGCTAAATAAACATCCTTATCTTTCCAGAGCGATGAAACTGTAGAAGACGATTGTGAAAACTTTTTACAGACTTTTTGAGGCCGATAATTTCGACTTTTTCCGAATCTAGAGACACTTTAGTTTGTTAGTGAACATGTTTCCAATAGAACAATTCGCGTTTAACTGATTAGGCTTTTAAATGCTCTAATACATAAACTCTAACTGCATAAAATAAAATAAACTGTCACCATAAACATTTTGGAAATAATCGAAGTTATATGATTATTCTCGACCTTCAGTAAACTATTGCTTGCCTGCGCATGTGGAATTTTCGGACACAAGTTTGTGTACATCATAAAATGAACCCTAATTAAGTGCGAGCCGCTTTAAAAGCAAAGTGATAGAGTTCATTGTTACGAGTACGTATTTGTCTTTTTTCTGTAACCCAAGCAAATATGTTTGCAGAGTTTTTAAAATTTGCTCCGTATATCCGGGAATCGCACTCCTTATAGCCGAGACCGATTGTATGGGAATATGCGCAAATCAAAATGAATTCACAGTTTTTCTTATTATAGCCGGGATCTCCTTATATCCGAGCTCGTTATAACCGAGTTCGACTGTATATAAATTATAAATTAAAAGAATCCGACTATAATGTTTAAGTATAAAATTTCTTATAATTTAAATATTAATAAATTAGATTCATTGACGTTTTCAGCCTTTAGCACCGGGAGATTCATCATTAAAAATTGTACAGTTGTCTGATATTCATTACGATCCTAAATATGAACCATACGGCCTAGCTGACTGTAATGAGCCAACATGCTGCAGAAAGGGTCAGACTGAGACAGCGTCTCGGAGGTGGCGGTCATTATATAATGATGATGAGTCATTAGAAAATAGAATAAACCGAGACGAAAAGGGATCATATGTCCTAGATCTTGATTACGCCGTTGAGGTGCGAGAAAGAGTATCAAAAGCAATGAAAGATCACTCTATAAGCAGAGAAGTTCCCGAACACAAACAAGCCGGTTTCTGGGGAGATTACAGGTCTTGTGATACTCCCTGGTGGGCTGTAGAAGATACCCTCAATAGAATAGTCGAAAATCATAATGTAAGTAAGATATTGAATTTATTTACTTTTAGGCGAAGTTTAATTTTAAGTTTGTATACAAATAAGAATTCGGAAGACATTTATCCTCACTTCAATCTGGCCAACATATTCCTTTTTCCATCAATTTTGGCATTTATCAATGAACAAAAAAATATAGAGAAATTATTTTATGTTGTCTAATATAATTTTGTGAACTTAAACACAAATTTTTTGTAGTTTCCATAATTTGTGTTGCACATGTTAATCAAATTGTTTTGTAAAATTGCAATAGGCTAAGTGAAGGTCGCTCCGAATTATTTCAATAGGATTATGCTCCTGCCCATTACATAATTTATGGAAAATTAGCATCCAAGTCTCATCAGAATGAGGCCAAACTGTCTCCAAATCCGGGAATTTGGAGACAGTTTGGTCGGAAATGATGATTGATATAACTAGATTGGAAAATGTGGTCATTAGCGATGGTCAAACCATTATTTTAACCAGTTACGTATGATACAGTTATTTGAGATTAGAATCTGGTTGTATAAATGATTGGTAACATAGATATAACTGTGGTCTAGTTATACCTCATAATTATCATCTACAAATCATCAACACAATAAGATATAAATCTCAAATAATGATTAGCGTGTCACCGGTCAAAATGGAATTGAAGTGGAACTGAATAATGGGCCCCTCACTCTCCAGATCTTAATCCCCTTGAGTGCTAGTTCTGGTAAGCCGAAGAAAAGGTTTTATTCAATGAAAATCAATAATATTAATCACCTAATGTAACTGAATGTACTAGGATCAAGAGATAATTAATATTATTAATTAAATTGAAAATATCATTAGTAAAAAATATACATATGTACTGTGTATCCAGACTATACTCCCAGTTCCTACATTACTGTATTGTGCAAGATTTCTTGCCTCCTTGAATACATGTAGTAATTTTGGTATTATGTATTATTTTTTATTCACATTATGGCTAATTTCAGGATTTTGACTTTGTTTACTACACTGGTGATATGATCGATCATGGAGTTTGGGAAACGACTCAGGAACTAAACACTGTATCCATCCAACAAACGTTTACTATACTCAAAGATACATTCGGTTCTAAGCCTTTGTTTCCTGTGATTGGCAACCATGAATCTCAGCCGTTGAATCAGTAATTATATTTTTAATAAAATTTTATTAATCCTTCTAGTACCCTCTAAATTGATGCAACTTTTTTCTTTTCATATTATTATTATTAATTTTGTTATTATTTATGATGCCATATTTGATGATGATATTTATGAAAAAGAAATTCATTTTACAAAATTATGTACATAGATAGATCTAATTGACCTTATTTGGCATTTCGGTACAGCATTTATTTATTTTAATAAAAATCTTTTAATTCAATCTTAGCTAAAAAATACACAAAACATAATAATTATCTGTGTCGACTGAATGATTTTTCATAAATTATTTGTTAATATACTTACATATTAAATCAGTCAAAAAATGTAAAAAGGTTAAATAAGTACCTACTGTTGTATATTCACATTTACATTATTATTAAATTTATATTATTTCTTAACATAAAAGTTCAATTAAAAACAAAATGTGTTAAAATGTAGGTTTGACTTTTTGTATTTATATCTTTCATTTTATATTATGTATTCTAATTTATTTATTTTCACACATATGAAAATTAAACTCTTGTTTTCTAGTTCTAGTTATGTATTTAATTTTTATGTGATGGTTTTCGCCTTATGAGGAAATTGTCAATCTAAGTATCTAACTTGAATTTACAAAATTGTTTCTTAGGACCGTGCCAAAATACAAAAAGCTACTTAAATTTTCAAAACTATATGGCCTTTCCTTTCAATAGTTTTCATATAAGTATATACAAGTTGTTGAATGTAAAATAGTTAGATTGACAATTCCCTTATTAAGTAAAATGCATCTCACAAAAATTAAATAAGTAGTACAAAAAAACTTGTGAGTTTTTATTTTCTTTTGTGTTATTATGGAGTTCTCCAAACCGATCTCATAACAATAAATTTATTTATTTTGTTCCAAAGGATACCTGCAAAATATATTATCCATTCCAAAATATAACTTTTTTTTTAATTTGTCACTATTATTATTAAACTAAAATATTATCAATGCAAAGATAAAAGATTCTCAAAATCAAATTGAATTATTTTCAAATATTTTTAATAAGTACCTACTTGAAACAATAATCACCATAATCTCTCCTAATCCATTATTTTAATCTTAAATAATTAATGTTATAGATATGATAATTATTTTAAATGATATTATAGATATGATATGATTAATTTAAGTTGATCACATTTATCTGTTACTTCAAAAATTGTAAAAACAAGTCTAAAATTATGTAAATATTTTGTACATTTTCCTGCAACGATTTGCGTTGAAATTTTTTTTTTAAATCTGGTGCGTGTACTCATGTACACGCGTCAGAAGTAGTGATGGCATTTTAACCAGTGACACACTAACCGTCATTTGAGATTTGTATCTGATTGCGTCGATGTTTGACAATTGATTTTTTGCAATTCGACGGACAAGCATCGTTTCTAGACAACAATTATATCCCTAGTTATCAATCGTCGATACAATCAGATGCAAATCCCAAATAACGGTACCGAAAATAACTGCTTAAAATAATGATTTAATCATCAGTAGTCAGAAGTTATACTTCTTTCACATACATTAAAAATCATGTTCTGAATTGTATACTTTGCATTGAAACAATGCGCATGCGCATTCTGTCCTGCTATCTTCCAACTCGAGGTATACAACACAAACTATAATTTTCATCAATGACAGTTCAACATCAATTGATAAAAAATCGAAAATACACTACTCACGTAACAAATCCCACTTTGCGTGAGCAGATAATTCAATCATCATAATAACACATTATGAATTTAATTACAATTATATTATGAAAAGTACATCAGCAATTAGAAAATACATAAACAACAATGATAGCGTCCAGAGGAGGTAAAATTTTCATAGCACCGTTTTCAAACTTGATGTCCTCATTTATAAGAATTGCTATTGGTTAAAACTGCCATCTTCGCTTTACATAGTGATTCGTGAATTTGTAGTGTGAAAATATTCCATTGCATGATGCACACGCATTTTGTTGTATCTTAAAATTTCACTTTGCACATATAACAGTCATTCACTTTTATTTCAAAACCATTTTAGATATGCCCCGAGATATATAACAGATCCAAAGTTTTCTACCGCATGGTTGTACAAGCTATTGGCTGAAGAATGGAGTGTATGGTTACCAGCTGACACGGTAGAAACCATTATGGCCGGAGGATATTATACTACACTCGCTCAACCTGGTTTAAGAATCGTAGTTCTCAATTCCAACCTTTGTTATCGCTACAATTGGTAAGTGTGCATTATCCTCATTTATGTGCATGTAAACTACTTATTTATTTTAAAAAAATTATAAGAGTTTGATTCGAAAAATAAAATTCAGAATTTTTGAGCCTTTGTGCTCCACCCCACAATGGTAACCAGGTAAACACACATTTGATATGTAGGCAATACAAATGTGGGTCATCGTAGATTGAAATGTAAGTCAGGAAAGTAATTTTAAGTATTCATTGTTGTTATCAACAATGAATACTTAAAATGGCTTCTACAGCCAGATACAACCTATCCATCCATCGTTTCTTTTCTAGGACGTCATATTAATAAATAATATAGTGGCCTAAAAATTTGAATGATCTTTTGTTTTCTACCACAGATGGAGCTTGCCGTTATTGATATGGCTTCAATATTGAGGCATTTACGCTGCCTGCAAAATATGTAACGTCCTTCTCTGGCCCCAGCTTTTGTTATTATGTTTGCAGATTTTGCTTTGCACAACGATTAAATAGTGAACCAACATAATTTTTGTTCATTTGTAAGATTCTTATACTTATTTATAACGAAATTAATTTTCAATAGGTGGGTTCAGATGGATCCCGAAGACCCGAGTGGCCAATTGGCATGGTTGATTAAAGTCCTGACCCAAGCTGAGAGTCAAAATGAAATAGTTCACATTTTGTCACACATACCAGCAGGGATAACAGATTGCTACGCAACTTATACCCGGGAATACAAGAGGATAATTGAAAGGTACTGCTAGTTCTGCCTACTTATAGTCATAATTATAAACATACTATATGTTCTAAGTTTATTAAAATAAATCACAGTATGTGTACTTTGATAAACATTAAATGCAAGTTATAATTTAAGTTTTTCTCAAATATTTATTTCGAATGAAAGCATATTCCAAATATATCAATAATCTTCTATGTACAATCATTTGTATATAAAGTAATATTAAAAAACACATACATCTCAAATGTCCGTAGCTGTGGGATAAAAATTAACCTGGAAAATCTCCACAAAAAAAATGTGTCAATTTAATGTGATATGACAGCCTACTTGCATCAAAAGTGAATGCTGAATCTATGCGCAGTAGGGTGGGCCAAAAATTATTTTTTGTCATTTCTTAAGGGGCACATCGATAAAAAAGTGCCAAATGGTCTCAAATTAACATGTGTAAAATATCATTACATTCTGATAAGTCTAACTGCCTCCGGATTGATGACGATTTTTCTTTTTTTTAGAGATATGTTCTCATTAGGATCCAAACCAATAAACGTAACTTTCTTCAGGCATAGACAATGTATATCATGATTGCGAGTATGAGGGGTTAGTGGGTTCAGTGTGAGAGAGTCGAAGAATACCTCGGGCGTACGTGCGCACTGTTCATGTATTTAGTCAGTGTCAATATAGCTCTGGCCGCAATTACTCGAGGTTGTGTCGGGCTCGTTTTCCTTATTTCTAGTATGGTTCGTACACGTCAAAAGCAGATATGTCCGTTGTTTGGTGATTCAAGTGATATTAAAAGTAATATGTTACCAACCTATGAAGATGTTATAAAGTTCTGAATGGAATCGGCATAAGATAAAACGTGATAATGAAACTAATAATGAACCCACTTACTTAGGAAATAGAGAATATTTTCGTTGCAAAAAATTGAAGAAATATAGTCAAGAGCTTCTATTCCTACTATCCAAAAAAAACGACGGAAAGTGACGTTGAAAAGGTATCATCTGAAATTCAACAATCTTTGAAAAACCATCCTCAAATACCAAAGAAGAAATTAGAAGAATTTCGCCGTACCAGTTAAATATTGTTAGACATTTTGTCTTGTAAGTGTAAGAATATTTACGAATGCATTTGCATTTGCTCCAGCTTCTGGCACGTCGAAATGTATAGACCAAGCAATCACCGATTTTTTTTTGAAATCAGAAATATCTATGAAGTCTTTGGTGGCTGTTGCATGTGATGAAACTAACGTGAACGTTGGTAAATATGGAGGTGTCATACATCTGCTTGAAAACAGATTAGGTAAACCGTTGCAGTGGATTATCTGCTTACTTCATATGAATGAAGTACCGTTTCGGCACTTATTTCTACATATTGATGGTGGCACATTGGGACCCAAAACATTTTCAGGGAGAATCGGTAAAGATCTAGAAGTATGTGAAAAAAGGCCCATTGTTCGATTTCAACGTATTTTAATAGAGTTACCCGAGTTTTTTGTTCAAGGTATTAGCACTGACCAAACATATTTATATAATTTTGGTCAGTGCTAATACCTTATACCTTATATTTGTTCTGAATAGTCTCAGCGATTTCAAGGATTGAGTTAACTAATCGCCAGGCAAAATGTCTCACGCCCGATAGCTAACTCATCCTAATCGAATTCTGTGTTTTCTTAAAAACTTAGTAATTCTTGCTACGTATGTCGTTAAGGCTTACGCCCCAACATGGTTTGCTATAAAAATTCACCCTTCCTGTAAAGAAGGAGCACGGCACCTGTTCAAACTCATCACTGCAACAGGATATTTGTCCACAGAACTGAAAGCCATAATAGAATCTGTAATTCAATGAAACAGTAACTTCGCACACCCTGAAATTTTTTTAATCGCAATGCTGACTGACTTGTTTCAACTACCTACTATAAAATTGGATGCGTTGTCTTACACACATCTCATTGACTGGCAGGAGAATATATCCGATCCATCAATATTGAAATCAATACCTGAAAAAAACATCCAACTGTTTGTCGTTCAAAAGCAGAAAGATAACTCTCATTATAACGCCTGCCATGCCGCAAGAAAGCCGTTGAAAGGGCAGTCAAGATTATGACAGAAGCTTCAGCTACATTGTGTAAAAAATCTGAGGGAGAAGGCTTCATAAAAAAACAAATATTATTTCGGAAAGCCATGCCGAAATTCGATAATATGAAGGATTTTTCGGCTGTTTCAAACATTATAAAAAATAATAATATTAATGCCATTTTTGTAAACATTTACTTTTAATAAATAAATTTAACTCGTACAAGTATATTTCGATTTATTATTAAAATGCATAAAAAGTATATATCGATCGATATATACTTTTTATGCATTTTAAACTTTTTAAATCATGTTGTAAAGACTCGTTAAAAATGAGATTTTTTTCCAAAATATGTGTTCTTTAAAGTCAATCCGGAGGCAGAAGATGATATCCCATTGTAATGAAATTTTATAACTAAGCTAAAAACATCATTTAGCACCCTTTTCTTGATGTGCCTAATAGAAATCATAAAAAAAAATTTCTTCATACAACGGTGGCCCACCCTAATGCGCAGTCAAAAAATAATTTGTAAACTCATATCTTTTTGCCAGTTTTATTTTCTGTTACATGTTATCAATTTTGATAGTTTAATTTTCTGGTTCAGTCATGTATTCCAATTTATTAATATTTTTACATTTTAGATAATATTTTGTAATATTAACTCTAAATTCCATGAGCATGTTTACGTGCCAAACTATTTGCGTAATGCCACTCTCTTTATGACCCTGCAGAGATAGGATTGAACATAACTTTTAATGTTGTATATTTAAAGTCAATTTGCTGATGATATGATAACGCCCAGCATTTTATGGACGATTAAACCTTCATGACAGATTTCAGTGTTGTACTGAAATCTGTCATTAACTTGTGTATTAACAATTTTTTTTAAATCCTTGGCATTTAGGAAGTTAGTTAAAAAACTTCTGATTTTTTTACTGCCCCGGTTAATGCAATCCTGGATAATCGATTCTATATTACAATAATGAATTGGCCATAAATTAATGCATCCTTTTTTTACAGATTTTCAGGGATAATTGCGGCAGAATTCAATGGGCATACTCATAATGACGAGTTCAAAATATTTTATTCAAGCACCGATATTAATCTACCGGTCGCAGTAGCATGGAATGGAGGAAGTGTCACACCTTATGCTGATGTCAATCCTAATTATAGAACCTATGAAGTAGACAGCAATAACTATGTAAGTTTCTTACATATTAACCCCATTGTAGGAAAATCTGCTTTTTTATTTTTACATCAATATTACCACTACTTCTATCATATTTGTTAGTGCTCAATCACATATTATTATTAACACAAACTTTACAATAAAAACACAATACATTTCTCATTTTGAATACAGAATTCATCATCAATAAATACAAACACTCGGACTATTTTTCATCAAAATAAACAACAATATTTTTGAAGTCTACTCCATGATCTCAATCAGGAAGTAGATATTATTTGCCAGATCATCAGGACCGGCTGGATCTTATAGTTACGTAAAGTATGGGTTTTGCAAGATATTATGAACTATTGTGAATTAAATTAGATATTAACTTTAGGGAATGGAATGTGGTCGTGGAATGAAAGAGTGTTTGTTGGTTGATGTTTATTTCTCATTGGAGATATGCTCCAAGAGCAAGTGAAGTACAAGAGTATACGAGAAACAAATAAATAAAATAAAGAACAGAGAAACTCATGCTTAAACTCACTCACTTAAATGCAATTGCGGAGACCCAACTGGCATTGTAACCTCGCCTCTCTCCCTAGCAAAACTTTCTTTATTACAGACGACAGCGGTCCGCAGCAGTTCGTTTGCATAAACGTAAACAAAACTGCAATGTCTGTCAGCTAAAAGGTACGGCATTGGTCAGCCGGGGTACTGCCATAAAAACCCAAATTAACATTACATATAATAACTGGAAATAGTTATTATAATGTTAATTTATTATGAAAATGTACAAAAATATAATGGCAAAATAATTTTAATTTAATTAGTAAACACATTTTATCAGTTTCTCCATAAATTACATTTATTATGTCTATGAATTTTGATATTTAAAAATATGCAAGTACTTATTTATTGTAACAATATTTTTACATGTATGTTCTGAGAACACAATTACTTGGATGGATTGTCGACAGAGGGATAATAAATACATTCAAAAATAATATTGCCTAATACTCCACTTTAAAAATATAGAGGTGTCATTACCAGTTGTGAAATATATGTATACTATTTCATGAGGACTACAGATGTCTCTAGCAATGTTCCTTCAAATATATTAAAGGTTTTCAAATTTCAAACATATATACCTACTTACAATTTTCAAAAATTTGATAATGTTATTGTTACATTGCATAGAGTGTAGAGTGATCACTTAAGCCAACTCATACAGGTCGTAAGCCCTAGGCCATCCTATTAAAAAGCATCCATATATGTTTCTCATATAAATAGGTTCGTTTCTGTGAGACTTCTATAATTTATCTCAATTAATATTTATTATATTAATCAGCAATGTTCCACACTCACAATTGACATGAAAGATTCGAAATTTGCCTTTATTTAAAATTATTTATTGAAATACATATTGCAGTTTTTAATTTCGTTTCTATATTACAGAGAGATCTAAGGCTATTATATATTTAGGATATTTGTGACATTATTTGTCTTTGATTTACAGAATGTTCTGGATATGGATACGTGGGTCTTTAATTTAACTGAAGCCAATTTGACTCCTGACGTAAGACCCAGATGGTACAAGGAATATTCCTTCAAGGAGCACTTTGGCCTCACATCTCTCAGTCTTGATCAATTGGATACACTGTTACAAAGGATGGTTTCCACAGAACAGCATTTATTAGTTGATGACTACCATATATTTAGAGGAAAAAACTCAGATCCATTCATCAATAAAACTTGCGATGCTGAATGTGTAATGGAAAATTTGCGATACCTATCAATTACTGAACTGTATGATGACAGAAAATATAATGCCTTGTGGGCAACATTCCAGGCCAATAATAAAACAATGCAGTAATTTTTCCATTAAAAAGGTTAATAAAGATTTTTAAGAATGAAAAATTGCTTTTTTTTTCATTTAAATATTTTGATTCTTTGTTTCTGTAGGTATGCCTTTGAAAGACATCACGTTGCAACAATATTGACAAAACTGTGTGAACTTTAAACAATTATTTATTCATGCATTATGAAGATACCAATGTTACATTAACCAAAAAAAATAATTTGCAAAACTATGAATTTTTGACATGCGGCAAAGGAAATATAATTAATATTATAATACTGCCTTTTAAGACAATTTAAAAGCTACATATAAACAAATTATCCAATAACTGGGATGATATACGAATGTCTACGATGCTAAGGGCCGGTTGCATCAAATTGGTTTATATATTAGTAATGTTTCGTTTAAACCATTGATTTTTGCATTTTCCACCAATTACACAACCTGTTTTCATAAAAATCTATGTTTTTTACGAAAGATTACTGTAATCCAAGTTGATATAACCGGCCCTCAGTTGTTTCTAAAAAAATAATTTGCCCAAATTGAATTAATCAATTGTAAAATAAGAAAAATGCAACAGAATGTTATGTGTGAGCACATCAAATGTAAGAAAGGCATAAGTGGTGATAGCACCATAAATTAAGGATATCCGCAGAAGACCAGTAAACCAGATACTGGAAGATAGTCTTGCTAGAAGCCTTAATCAAGAACTTACACAAGAAGATCTACAAATGTTGATAAGGCGAGAATTGTGTCAGAACAGAACAGTATGACTCCATCCTCTCTGTCTAATGAGAAATGGTGTTATAGTAAGTTAGTTCTTGTGGGGTCCGACGGGTTATATAAGAAATCCAATTTGAACCAAAATACCAATTGTACAACTCTCAACTCAATTTATGAGAACCAGACTTATGTAAACCAATTAATTTAGATAGAAAAAGATGCTCTTCCCCAGCTGTCAATGATAAACATAGCCTTTATTGTTTTAAAATTATATAACTTTAATCAGATCTGATAATAGCAATATAGTAACACCCTGTTAATTGGAACCCTGATAATTCGAAATTCACCATAATTCAAAATTTTCCAAAGTCCCAAAATGTTAATTTCATAGTAGATTAACCCTGATAATTAAAAAACCCCGGTGTGCGATAACGAACAGAATCGCAACCAACGCATGTGGGTAGGGATTAGGAGAGAAATATTTTCCTTCCCAATCTCTGCCGATGATTGATCCCCTAACACGCGAAATGCACTAGGCTAACTACAATACAAATACAAAGCTAACTACGTCCACAGCTGACTAATTGTACTTATAGCTATTCCTAGTATGTCGAGTGCGGATTCAATCACCAATTCACCCGGCTTCATCGAATCTGGAACAGATCGATCTGTCTATTCTATCTGTCTGTCTGTCTTTTTGTCTATCTGTCTTATTTATCTGTCTATTCCGAAAGGCTAATGTGAACTGATTCTTCGTCGGATTCGAATACCACACAATAAAGGAATGACAGTTCTCAAAAGAAAATGACACCGACACACACGCTTTCCAACTGTCACTGCTCAGATTTTTAAAGGTTTAAATCCTGGCTAGCGGTTGGCGTAGAATACGTCGGATGTCAGTTTGGACTAATCGAAGTCATTTCGCGGCCGGCGCCCGGCAGTCACGAAATACCCGGTAATTCTTATTTCTAAATTTGTAGCCCCTTGCGCCATAAATTGATACATTTTAGTCCACATAATTCAATTTTCTTTTGAAATTTGACAAAATTGAGAAAAAAAGTGAGAACAGCAAATATTTCAATATCGGGCACTTTAGTAATAGAAACGTAGCGATGTTTATATTAGTATAATAAATATTGCTTTTTCAAAATGAGTTCTTGAAACATGCAAAAATATAGACATTATTCAGAAAATAAATAGCCTTTTTCATTTTTTTTTTGGCGAATTTCGCAATCGCATCGCATTTCCTTTTTTGTACCTTTAACAGGGTTCTATCTACATAATTCGAAATGTTACTTTTTTGATCCCTTGTATTTCGAATTAACGAGGTTCTGCTGTAATAATATATCTGATTTACTTAAGGTTTTTTTCTCCCACTTTATTTTAAAAGATAAAGATAAACAATTAATTGGGTTTTAATCTCTCTGTATGCTTTAAGTTATCTGGCCCGCTTAAGTACTAGCTCATGTGTTCATCATGAAGGTTTACATTTTGCTTGCTTTAATAAGTTTATGTGAATATGGTGCTTTGGGAGAGAGCAGTATTCGTTCAGAAAGTAAGTTTATTTTTAGAGAGGATCATTTAAAAATGGCCACCTACATATATTCTAAAGTTGAATCTTTGAGCAGCATAATGGAAGAGTTTGAGAATGATAAGAATATTACAAACACAATTTTTGTGCATAAGTTACAATTGAATATTTTTTATTTTTCAGCTCAAATATCAGAACAATTCCTAAAATATCTCACGAAATCGCAAAATATTATTGACAAAACGGAGTTCAAAAAAATTATTGAAATATTTTCATTTCCTCAATATTTGTTCCGGAATTCTTTTGATTCCTTTACTAAACCGAGACAGGTAAGCCACATTTAAAATAAATAGATTCCAAATAAATATTACCACAACGAAACTAATTATTAATACACTTGAACAATAAACAATGCTACCTCTACATTTATGTGCAAAAAAAATTCAATGCTGTACGTAATTTGTGTGCTGGGGGAAAAATTAAGAAAACATTAATTACCTTACCAGTATGTGACATATTTAATATACCTACAATATAAAAAATATATACCTTTACAATATGAATAAAAAGGTAGATAGATTCATACTAATCCTATTTAAAATGTACCGAAGGATTGCAGGTAAACAAAAAACAGAAAAACAAAAAAAACTTTGATGCTGTTGGCATTTTATGTGTAAACAACATAACATAATAAAGCGATTTTCAGACATGTGTTTGAAATTTAAATTCAAAGCTTTCAATTGCTATATTTCATTGTCAATGCACAACTCATACCCATTATAGTATTTGCGGTATTTGTAAGCTAAGGTGGATATGTTACCTATGTTCTGTCATCAAATTGTTAATTGCTCTGTGCGATATAGAATAAAATTAAAATAATTATTTTTCTATGTGACAAATTGAAAATATTTCTCTAAGCTTCTCAAAGAAAAATGGAGTATCGCATCTATGTATGTCTAAGCCTTTTTAAGTTAATATTTGACATTTCAGACCTTGACGTGTATTGTGTGTCGTTCCGTTTTAAATACTGTCAAGAAACTTCAGGATGAGGGGCTGTCTGAAGAGGAGTTGGTGGGTGGCGTGACAAACTTGTGCTCAGAATTAGAAATACAATCCGAGGCTGTGTGCATAGGTGCTGTAGGAACTCACATGGTAAATAGATTGTTTCATTACAACATATCATTAAATTTCACCGGATGTTTATTAATTAGTATTTTCTTGAATCATTTATGTTTCAACAGATAATAGATAATAAGCATGTTCATGTAACAAAGATCAACCAAAATTTTGTGCATTTTTAGTTATCAAAATTCTGTGATTTTTAAAAATGTTTTTAAATATTTAATTTAAAATTGTTTTAAAATGACGATTAATTATTGTTAACTTACAGCCTATAATTTTGTACATAATGAGGAATAAACAAAACTTCTCTGCCGAGACATTTTGTGGTGTTGCGTTCCAATCAAATGATGTAAACGCGTGTCCCTTTGAAGATGAAGAATACGAGTGGACAATAGATTTACCTGTAAAAAATGTGACAAATCAGGTAGCAAAATCTTTTTTTATGTACTTTCTACGCAAAAGGCTCCAATTAAACATATACATATTAAACATATTCGATTTGTTTGTTTGCCAATCGAAGTGGAAATCGAGAAGATATATTAACACATAATAAATTATTAATAGGAAATCATTTAACACTAAAGAATTAATTAATCAAGAAGAACAAAAAAATATGTTTATGATATAATTTTCTATTTCTAATGTTTTTTAAATTATAGTAAATCCTCCCTTCTGCGCTTAGTGACCACGTCCCTACACCCACCCGACTCTAATCTTCCCCAACTCCTTACATTATCCTTATGTTTAGTATTAGTAATATTTCTGAAGATGATGCATCAGCATTGAAAATGTTCTAATTGTTATAAATAACAAATAGTGAAAGTAAACAGTGTTATCATTTTTTTATATGTATAATTTAAAATGGACTTTCGCAAAGCTGCACAGAAAAATTTAGAAAAATTAATGTTTTTTAAAAATTAGTAAGTCATTTTCTGCATTTGTTTAAAATTTAACTAATACAACATCAAAAACATGAGCAGGTTTTTTCTTTTAACATGAAACTCATTTGATATGAAAAAATATATTTCGGTCCCTGTGATTTTGTGTTAACCGATATCCGCTGCACATTAATGAAATACCTTTAATTACGTTTTCAGCCGCCTCCACATGGAGACAAAACATTCAAGATAGTGCAATTGTCTGATGTGCATTACGATCCTGTATATGAACCTTACGGTTTGGCTGACTGCAATGAACCAACTTGCTGCAGAGCAGGGCAAAGTGAGAGAGCTTCTCCACGATGGAGTCCTTTATATAACGATGAGTCGGCTGCCAAAATAATCACTAGGAATGAGGAGGGATCATTCCTAATTGACCTGGACTACGCAGATGAAGTACGCTCTATGATAATGAAGTCGTCAGAATCTGAGAGGAGTAAAGCCATTCCAGAACAAAAACAAGCCGGTTACTGGGGTGACTACAGACACTGTGACGCTCCGTGGTGGGCTATTGAAGATAGTGTGGCCAAAATTGTTGAGAATCATAATGCAAGTGTTTTTTTTTTTAATTCATCTTATTCAGTTTTTATAATTTTTCATTAAGCATAACTATTAGGTGACGTGGACTCTCCATTAAATATAATGATTTAGCAACATAAGAATCCTTGCAATGACATCATCATCATTTTTATTCCTTTATCTTAGAAAAGTGCTACCTCTCACTTATAAGATCCTATGCATATAATATTTACGCATACTCATAAAAGATACATTAATTAATAAATATGATTGAGTCACTTTATTTTAAAATACAATTACAGTAGAACTTTGTTAATTTGAAATTCAAGGGACCCAAAAAAAAAACATTTTGAATTTTGTGGAAATACATTAATTCTAAATTGCGATTACGAAATTCGCCAGAAATCATAAAACTCGTGAAAAAAGTCATTAAAATCATCTGTATTTTTGCACATTTCAAGAAATCATTTTGAAAACGCAATATTTATTATGCTAATACAAAGATTGCGACAAATGTAATAGATATATTACTAAAGTACCCGATATTGACATATTTGTTGTTCTCACTTGCGTAAAACTCCAAATATTTTTTTCAATATTGTCAAATTAAAAAAAAAATGTTGAATTATATGAACTAAAATAAGCTAAAAAATATTTCGAATTACGAATTACTGGTGTTTTCAAATTATTGGAGTTAATCTACTTTGAAATTAACATCTTGCAACTTGTGGGTTTGAAAATTTTCGAATTATGATGAATTTTGAATTATCGGGGTTTTACTGTATTATGTATTTAAACTTTATATTACATACACAATATTTGGGTTATTTATTGCTACTACTCTATCAGTGATAATGAGAGGAACTGCTCCTCTCGAAACTATAGTAGTAATTTAACTCATATTGTATGTATAGCATAAAGTTTAAATACAAATTATATTTAAAATTAAAATGTTATGCACAGTGACTGGCAAAATCATTTGATTAGTCACTTTTATGTTTAAGATGCATTTCACAATATTTTTATTATTTCTTCCTTGATCATTGATTCACATTTTAGGATTTTGATTATGTTTATTATACTGGAGATACTATCGATCACGGAGTTTGGGAAACATCAAAGGAATTAATAATGGAAAGTCAGCGAAAAACATTGGACGAATTTAAAAACAAATTTGGTGAAGTACCTGTTTTGCCCGTTGTAGGAAATCACGAATCACAACCGGTTAACCAGTGAGTATTTATATACAATACAATAGATATTGTATGTGTATGAAATCATATAGGGAATTAATCTTTTTATCACAATTCATAAAAAAATTACTAATAGAGATGACAGTTACAAACTATCAAGTATTTGGCGCCCTGTTCTAACGACACTGATTCAACCCTTGAAAGAAGTCGCAGTAAAATCCGCCGACGTAACTAGTACATATTGTACACTGGCGACCTCTATTGTAGAAGAAGAGAACACTCCACAACAAAGTGCATACAATTTACGCCCTAGAAAGCAGCACCTTTAATCAGTCCGCCTCCACCTCCACGGGTAAAGGTCGTCCTCCTGATGACATTGGATAAGTATCCAACGAAACGTCGAGATTTGCTTCTCGGTAATACATACGGTGCGTATAAAATATCCGGAATTACAGTTAAATATGCTGATATTTAATTTTTTCCAAAAATTGTTGTTTACACATCAATATTAATTTAATCCCCTTCAAAGTAGTCCCCATCAGATACAATACACTTGTGCCAGCGCTTTTTTCTGTTTTTGGCCAGAAATTTAAAGTTTTTATTCCATTTCTTCTATAAGTAAAAAATTTCTAAGCACACCAAAACACGTGACCCTTTTGATAGCCAACAATAAAGCAAGCATCCAATATGGCTACCAATGTCAAGGTATGTCTGGAACAAGTTTACCAACATAACAAGATGTGACAATTGGACAGCCTGCGAAATTAAAATATTTTACATATTGCACCCCCGCTCAAATAGTATAAATAAACTCAAAAAAATACATTAAGTTACGTGACACTGTTTATGTTTGGCATGTTTTGTTAATATTATTATTTTGGTTAATATTAAAATGACACTAGTGTCTTCTAGGGACAAATAATTGAACTATATGCACATGACACTTTCTGAGACAAGATTTTGAAGTATTGTGAAACTAATGGTGCAATAAAATTGATTTTTTATTTTTTTGATTTGTGACACTATTTGAGCGGGGGTGCGATATATTCTTTTATCAATCCTCATATTTACCTATTTATTAATTCTCATTGGCTTTTTACCAAATCCACTAGGGTCAAGTTTATTTTTTTAATAAAATAAAGTATAAGTATTAAAATTGATACTAATAATTTTAAATAAACATTAATCAACGCAAAGAATATAAAATAACTAAACTTATAAATTAATTTGTCGGGATTAAATCGCGCACCAATCGATAATGCATATAAAGATATAACAGAGCCAGTCCACAATATTTTACAGGTAGATTCCTGCTTTAATTATGAGTCCGAAGTGTTCAACCATGACCTAATATCAACAGTTATGGAGTTATACAATATCAAAGTTTGCATCTTTTCAATACATATTTCCAACTATTTTTTTACAAAAGGTTGAACTATCGTTACAGAAACTTATAATGATTACGAAAAACTGATTTGTTTCAATACAAGTTAAATAAAATGATAAAAACCCCGTAGAAATTCCAAATGGAATTTTTTCCAATTAGAATTAGAAGGTTTCATCATTTTATTTGACTTGAATTATAGGGAATGAATTTTTCATATTCGATATAAGTTAACCATAATGGTAGTTCAACGTTTTACAAAAAAATAGTCAGAAATATTGAAATAAAATACAAACTTGGATGTTGCATAACTCCATAACTAGGTTACGGTTGTACATTTTCGACTCATAATTCATTAAAGCAGGAATCTACCTGTAAATTATTGTGGACTAGCACTGTTACACCCTGTATATATGGAGGATAATTGGTGACCATAAAAACTACCAGTGTAACATTCTTAGTAAAGTTCCAATCCAATTCTGTGCGATATATATATATATATATATTTTTTTTAAATACAACATTGTTTACTTTGCACTATAAGACTTTAATCAAAAAGTTTTAATTAAAACGTTTTCGGTGATTACTGCACCATCTTCACTAATAAACTAACTAAATTAAGACTAATGACTATGTGGGAGTGGAGTGGTGGGGAGGGGTAGGTTTGCGGGGCGGGGCCAATATGGACAAGAGGGGGGATGTAATATAGAGTGTTTGAATGTTGAGTGTATTACTGTTATTAAAATTAATTTCTAAGTTTCCTAAAATGTCTAATTTCCTTCCTTTTCTGCATATATGGAGTAGGTGCCTCTATGTTGTCATGGGTGAATCGATGACCTTCTGATCTTGCATGGTCAGCCATCTCCGAGTTTATGCTGAAGTTCTTCATTCCCTTTAGGTGTTCGTTTATTCATACGTGTATTTTTCTCCCAATTTGCCCAATATAAAGTCTTATAGTGCGAAGTAAACAACATTGTATTTTTAAAAAAACATATATATATACTATATATATTATGTTTTTTATATGTATATATATATTATATATATATATAATATATCTATATCTATATCATATCTTATATATATATATATATATATGTATATATATATATTACAATGAACTTCCACAAAGTTTGTCACGATAATTTCGAAACATGATACATATATCTTTTTAAAATAGGAAAAAATTTATCTTGCTCTTTTAATGCAATTTTCGTGACAACATTTATTAGAGAAGTGTCTGAAAATATCCATTTTAAAATTATTTTGCAAACTTTTATCTTAATTTTCAAAACTTAAAGCTAAATCTCAAAACAAATCAAATATCTTTAGGTTTGCTCCAATATCTGTAACAGACCCAGAATTCTCATCAGCTTGGATGTATAATATGTTGTCTGAAAAATGGAGTGTCTGGCTGCCAGCAGACACAGCGGAGACTATCAAATTAGGAGGATATTACACCGTGTTACTCCACCCTGGTTTCAGAGTTATTGTCGTTAACTCGAATTTGTGCTATCGTATGAATTGGTAAGTTCAAGTAAACATAACAGTGGCGTGCAGTGGGAACACAGCAGCATGACTTTTACGTAACTAATTATTTGAAAAAAAAATCGGAATACAACGTATATTTCATAATTTTCTATCACAATTGTTATCATAGTATTAACATTTTGATATATCATAAAAATCTGTAGCATTAATATTTTATTTCTATTGTTTTTTCAAAATATACAAGTCTTCAAAAAAGTCATGCGTCAATGTTCCCGCTGCACGCGCCTGGAACATAATATATGTACACATATGTTATCAGAGCGTATTCTAATTCAAAATTTTTACAATCTTTTATTTAACCTTATATACCTATATGCAATAAATTTAAAAAGAAACTGGCGCTTTGTGAAGAGATTTTCAGTGAGTGGCCTTTTGTGGTCTTCCATGCCGGGTGACACGGCATGGAAATAGTCTTTTAGATTAAAAATTGTCAACCTGGTGACAAATGATTAGGACCGATATGAGAACTTTTGCTGAAAAATGCTTCCAGGAATCTGATGGGTGTCCATTCACTGAACATAATATATCTCTCGAATAAAAAAATCAAACGTACATTATATATATTCAAGAACACATTCATATTTGTGATGTTGTAATTTTTCAGAACACAGTTTGTGAAATATTTAATAACTAAATTAATTAATCAATTAGAAAGACATACAAAAAAATCTAATTCACTAAATTTTTTCGTGAATTAGTATTTTCTGTATGTCTTTCTAATTAATTAATTAATTTGGTTATTAAACGTACATTATTTTACTAAAGGAAAATATATTGATAACTAGGTGGATACAGTTGGAGCCCAATGATCCAAGTGGCCAACTCAAATGGCTTGCCGACACTTTACAGAAAGCCGAACTGAAGGATGAAAGAGTCCACATTTTGTCACACATACCAGCAGGAAGAGCAGATTGTTTTGCAACTTACACTCGGGAATATAAAAGAATTATAGAAAGGTACATATAATTCCTACATGCATATGGAGACATGTATTACTTTTTCTGTCGGAGAAATATAACTGGCACATAGATTTTGCCTTTCCTCTCAGGCAGATCCTCTATTGCCAGATATTATATTATATTATTGCAAGACGACATATTTGTACCGATAATCCAACATATCTTTTTAATCATCGATTTATAATCGATCATACTTTTTTCTTTACTGTAATATTTTGATACAATGGCTCAAAAATAATTATGGACACATCATCTGTCAATACATTATCAGGATTAATAGATAAGAGTATCATGATTTGACACATTTGCAAATTCCTCAATAAGTATGGAGGGCCCAAGGGAATCTGTATCGTTATTATCAGTTAACACCTGTTCTTAATCTAATTATATAAATCAGCATTCATCACAGCCTAATATATATATATATTTTTTTGTTTATAGCGTTAACTTTGTGGTTGGACATAATTATAAATTTTTATTAAATAACTTTGTATAAACCACTTAAATAATGACTCTACGTCTACTGGTTTCGATACCACCGTATCATCATCAGGACTGATGTACAACTGACTATCCATTACCTATCCTAGTAAACAAATCAATTCTGAGTGGGAGCGTGGCTACAGCTATGGTGAGGGGTGGATGCCGAATGGGAAATGTATCTAGTAGTGGGCTATTCATGAAATTTATCTGATTATTAATAATTTTGGCTTTAGTGTTGAGGCTTTTTTTTATTTCTAGTATCTCTAAGTTATCTAATCTAAGGCCTCTACTATTTATATGTAGAATTTCAATGGCGTTTTCCTTTTTAAAGGTGTGGCCTGTTTCTAAAAGAAGGTTCGCAAATTCGGAAAAGTTATTATTATTAAGACATCTCAAGTGTTCCTTTACTCTAACATTAAAGTTACGTGCTGTTTTACCTATATAGAATGCCGAACAGACATTACAATTTAGTCTATAAATACCCGAATGATTTAGCGGGTCGACTTAGTCTTTGGAGTTTATTATAAGTTTGCCTAAGCTATTGTTAGTATAAAACGCGGCTTTAATGTTGCGAGGCAAACTTTTAGTTATTTTATCTGAGATGTTATTTATGCACAATATTCACCGCCATTGCTCATTTATATTATTTGGTGAACTATGATGTAAATATTTATCGCGTATAAAAATTCTTTGTTTTTTGGACAAAATCCTATCTATATAATTTGAGATGTAACCGTTATTTATGGCAATTTAGATACTAAATTCTATTCTGTTATTATTATTATGCAATGTTAAATCCATAAAGTTTATTCGCGAATTTTTCTCTATTTTAAGTGTGAATTGTATTTTACTATGGAATGAATTAGGAAAAGAAAGGAAAGATTTAAGTTAACGTTCCGTGCCTGTCCGTACACACAAAATATCTCTTCCAAAAGAGTACATTTTTCAACAATAAAGATTTGCTGTTAAAATTTTTATTTTCGAGATTGTTCATGAACATATCGTTAATTATAATATAATAAAATTAACCGTTTTAGTGCTGAGCCATTTTCTTTAATTTCTATTAGTACAATAGGAAAAAGTCATAGCTGGATACTAACCATAAATTTGATAAAATTTAAACTTCGCAAACACTCGCCAAGTTTATATTTTTACCCATCGAACTCGCGCGAGAAGACACAGTGATGTGAGCAACGCCATCACGCTTCATCACAATTTTAGAGAGGATGCAGAAGAAGCGCGATGGCGCTTCTTAGCACTTAAACAGTTAAAAAACAACTTTTTCTTATATCAAAAATGTTCATAAGGGCCAACCTATGCAGGTTGGTCAAAAAAGGCCCTTTTCAGGTCCGCTGGTTTTTTCTTGTCCGACACACCTTAGATTAGATATCTTAGAGATACTAGAAATAAAAAAGAGCCTCAACACTAAAGCCAACATTATTAATAATCAGATAAATTTCATGAATAGCCCGCTACTAGATATATTTCCCATTTCGGCGTCCACCCCTCACCATAGCTGTAGCCACGCCCCCATTCAGAATTGATTTGTTTACTAGGATAGGTAATGGATAGTCAGTTGTACATAGTCAGTACGTCAGTCCTGATGAAGATACGGTATTATCGAAACCGGTGGACGTAGAGTCATTATTTAAGTAAAGTTTGTAATATTTTTTTATTTGGTGAATTTGGCACACTTGTATATTTATTTAAATAAAGTTAATAAGTTTACAGAATGTCATTCAAATTTAACCACAAAAGAAATTTGAAAGACTAAATTGCTAAAATCATAATCAAAATATATTCAAACTTTCTCCATACTCTAATCTTCAGTTTCTCGATACTGTATTTATTTTGAAGAAACTTTGTCAATATTTCATTGCCAGGTATTAAAGTATAGGCAAAAGAATTTGAATGACTGAGTGATATTTTGCCAAGTGACAATCTATATTATAATTACTCCAAGCAATGTCGTACGTTTCTGCATTTGGATGATGATTTCTATTTGTATATAATAATTTTGCCGCTTTGTTTATCGGCTCCTCTGGCGCGATGAATAACACGTCTGACTGCGGATCAGAAGATGCCAGGTTCGAATCCTGGCGGGATCGAATTTTTTTTACGGTCGAGAATATTTTTTTTGTTGAAATTTTAATTACATTTTTGATTTTGAACATTCAAATTTGTTTATGTAAAAATTAAACAAAGATTAATTTTTTATAATGTTGTATAAAAGTAATCAACACTGCGAGAAGAGAAGAGAGTAGGTACCTACCTATCGAACTATGATTTATTCCGCTCTGACTTATTAATCGGTTAGAAATTTTGAATAAATACTTTGTCTTAATTATATCTAAATTGTTTGCTGCACAGCAAACACATTTGGCCGCGAAGCGGCCACAATAGCAAAAATGGAAGTTTGCCAGATACAATCGGCCGCGAAGCGGCTGACGTAGGCGTAGGTAAACAATTGTGTTTGCTACACAGCAAACACAATAGCCGCCCGCAGGGCCTAGCAGTAAGCAATCGGCGAAGCTGATTTATTTATTTGCTAGTTTTTTATTAATTAATGTTTGTTTATAATGTGCCTAATATTTCTTGACTAATGTCGATAGGATATGAATACAATTTTCATAGTTTGTCAGAGCGTACTTACAAACAAATGGCAGATGAAATACTACGACTCCCGCGAGAAATGGTATTCAAGTTTATTAGAAGTATTAAATATATATATGTATATGTAGAGTGCCACCACGATAACTAGGCGTGCAAGGGAGGTCGCCACTGTCGCGAAACAGAAGTTGCCAGGTTGTAAATTTATTACACAATACATAATGTACTGAATGTCCGGTGACCAGTGTCAATATAAATTTGGTCGGGTAACAGCGCGCTCCACGGCGGCCGCTCTATCTGTCAAACTCATGTCAAACTATCAGACGGTAATATCGGTCCATTATTTGCTTTTTCAGCTTTGCAGAACTTTAATACTTCATTGGCAATTGTTCTTGCACCTACCCGGACTGTTTTGGTTGTTTTGGACATAATAATTCAGTGTATATTGGTAATCAAGATGTCACAGCTCCCGAGCAAATACAAAATTATACTGAAGTACAGGGCGAGGGGTTGCCGCCGGGTGCAGGCGGTGCGGGTTTTAGTTCCAATCCTGCCGCATGCCAAGTTATGTTGGGCAGTCTATATATATACATACAGGGTTCTCAGTTAATGTTTTTTGCAGAATAGTGCATATTGTTTTCGTTAATGTTTGACATAAAATGTTTAAGATGCTTAATACAAACTCAATATTAGATTTTCAGATACAATTGCAGCAGAATTCAATGGTCACACTCACCACGATGAGTTCAAAATATTCTACTCCAAAAACGACATTAATCGTCCAATTACTGTGGCTTGGAATGGTGGAAGCATTACCGCCAATTCTGACGTCAACCCCAACTACCGAGTATATGAAATCGACAGCAACAATTATGTAAATTAATTTGATTTACTTAATCCATACAAAAAAAGTATTTTGTTACTAAATTAAAATTTAATAAATTTATGTGAAAGAGTAGAGTGAATATGAAAAAAATTCTCAATATTTTAATGTGTCCCACAGGAAGTTGCCGATATTGAAACATGGATTTACAACCTCACTGAGGCAAACCTGACTCCTGACCAGAGGCCAAGGTGGTTTAAGGAATATACTTTTAAGGAAAATTATGGTCTTGCATCCCTGAGTCTGGATAACCTGGACAACCTGTTGACAAGAATGGTAACTACAGAGAAACACTTGTTGCAAGAGGACTATCACTTGTTCAGAGGAAAGTCTTCAGATCCTAATGCAAATCAAAAATGTGACAGTGGTTGCGCCCAAGGTTATTTAAAAGGCATGTCAACTTCTGAGTTGTATGACAATAGAAAATTTGAGTTACTTTGGGAAATTTTCAACAGGCCCCAGAAATAATTAATTAAAATGTTACATATAATGATAGACACCACAAACATACTACAATTTACTAAATTTTTGTTCTTTTATATTTGTCTTTGACTAGATTTTATTAAGACAATTCATCAAGCGAATTTTTGAGGTGAAAACACACTTGTGTAAAATTCATTTCAGTGTTGCATCAATGGTATAGGAATGTTTATATAATTTATTTGATACGATAATAAGAACTTTTATAATCTAAACTTCTACTTGGGTTTTTGGAAATAATATAACTTTACTATTATCTACATACCCACGGTTCCTAAGGCCCGGTTGTTTCAAGTTGGATTAAAATATAAGCTTGTTTAAAGCATAGATTTTTACGGAAACGATTTGTTTGATTGGTGGGGAATACATAAATCTATGCTATAAACAAACTTTTACTTTAATCCAACTTGTTGCAACCGGGCCTGAGTAAACTAAGCTTCTACAATATTTTATTATGTATGTATATATGTGTTTGTACATAACATCTTAATAATGTGACAATTCCATAAAAAATATATATAAATGATACTCTATTATATTATTGAAACAATAAAGTTCTTAATTAATTTGTATTGCTTGTATTAGTATTAGTTTGTATTTTTTCCTTATTTATAATACTTTATTATACCTTATACTTACATGTACATACGTATAATAACATAATACATACCATATACATAATAAATAAAAAAAACACGTTGAACTCTCCAAGCACAAGAGTTAGTCTCTTTTTGGAGGAGTACAGCGATATAAGTTATGAATTTTATAGTTTTAATAGACTAGAAAACAATTTGTTATAAAACTGTATGCAATATTTAATAAATAAAATTAAAAATAAAGGTACAACAAATAAGCTAGGTAATTAATAAATAGCCATTAAGGTGCAAAATTCACAATTTTTACCACACTTTTATTACCTTCACCTGTTTGTTTGTTTGGATGGAATCTTATAATCGATATTTCACCCACTTCCCAATGTCCAATCGAGCTGAAATTTGTCACGCATGACAATATAATACACAAATCAATTATCAGATTTACTAATTGATCAATTAACCCATCATAATTAATTAATCAAACTTTGATATGGAAAATTAGCTCGCCAAAAAAAGATGGTGCTAGGTTCCTACTGAAGTGATTTTGTGGGAAATTATATTCTTCACAAGTGGTCAAGTGTGCCAGCGTAGGAAGCATGAGAAAAAGATAGCCCTTGCAGCCGGCAGTGCGGCGGACAGCAGTGAGTACAAACAAAAAGTAGAAAATTATAGTACATAATTTTTTTATTTTTTTAAAACCACACTTATACATACATTTAAATGTAAGTACTAAAAAGTAAAAAATAAATATTCTGCCAAAAAAATTTGCCTCACTCGGAAAATAAAAAAGTGGGCACTTTCCCTCCATTTATATCAATATCTATAGTAAGCAAAATTTGAAAGGTAACTAACTATTTGCAAAAATTATTTGTTTATTTATAATATTTAATTTGTTATCAACACTTTTTCCGAATTCTAAAATTTCTAATGTAATCCTATGTTATTTTGTGTAAAATTTCTAAATAGGTTGATTTCCAAAAAATTATTAGAAAATTTAAAATAGTTATTTAAACATCGTGCATTTTGAAAAAGGCAAAACGATCCTCATAGCTCATAGGTGTAAAGATTTGTGTGTTGACTAGCTCTATAGAACAAAATACGTAGAAACTTTTGAATGGCTTGTTGATGAAAAACAACTGGAATATAATCTCAGCCTCGAGGCAAATATTACAAATCACATACATCTTTCAAAAATTTGTATAAAAAAGAAATTATTTTACTAAAAAAAAATAGTAAAGAAATAAATATTACTAAAAAAAAGACTCTCAGCAAGAAAGCTTCGAAAGATTTCATTAGTTATTGTTAAAATTGATGAATTAGAACAAATTATACCTGCCGCGTAAAAGAGATGCATGGTTTTTTTCTGCAGTTCTATCACGAATGATATTTCATTCTGTATAAAAGATTTTCATATCTCATTGACATCATTTTGAATTTAGCTTTTGAAAACTCGCTCGAAGAACATTTCCGTTAGGCCTCGTAAAGTTTATTTTACAGCGCCATTTGACATCAAACCACAATTTGAACATGAAATAACATTTTAACGAGCATTAGAATAATTAAAGATGCACTAAAATTTTCAACAATCACTTTAGCAGAACAATTTTTCCCCAAGTGGTGTAATGACACGTGATCGATTCGAATCGAAACAGTTTTAAAACATTTTTAAAATACTGACTATCACTAGCGGAGGAAGTCGTGTGTGCAAGCGAACTTGAGTTAACGGGTTACCGGGTACCTAATGTTTTTAATACATTGATTCTGGACCGGCGCAGCACGATGGCCAGCTCTACAAGTCACATGTATGCACAGCAGTGTAAATATATAGCGTACCTAAACACAAAAATATTAATCAAACTATAGAAATAAATATCCATAAGCTCTTACATATTCTGTGCAGTTTTAATTTTGCCATATACAATAAATTAAGAATAATGTATCTCGGCTCTGGCCCTCCCCCTGCCCTTACGTAGACCAGCATTCTGTCCGTTTCCCCCCCACTCCTGTTGATCAGGCCACGCTTTTTATGAACGCTCCTTTTTCTTATACTTTTTATTTAACATATTATTATCTATTAGTTCAGTATTATAACCACTAGTCATTTTAAAAAATATTAAATTTAAAATGTCGGAAAAAAGACATAACTCGCGTAATATACGGTGAAATCTTGAATTACCATAAACTTGGCCATCCAGTGCAAGATGAGAAAAAAAAATTAATAAAAAGATTCCAGTGAGCTAACTGATAGCATTCATTCCGTTAGTGACACGTTGTAAAATTAAAGAAATAAAAACTATAATAAAAAAATTATAAAAACATTTTGTATTTTATATTAATATTTTTGGGTTATGGGACGAATCATTTGAGTTTCCATTTTTTACTATGGAGAAATCCGTTTTTACGTATTTTGATTAGGTTTTTATGTACCTATTTTGAAACGAATTGTGCTCGCAATCCAAGATTTAATATACTATTTTATTCGCGTTACTGACGTTCAAAACAATCATAAACTCTTAAAAGAATAACTCAATATGTGAAAAATAGTGTGTAGGACTTGAGTGAAAATTAATTGCATAAGCTTTCTTTAAACCTGCAAAAATACATTTATCGTCCTGTGGCGTTATCTGTCCAATGCAGCGGGCCCAGCGATTTGGGATGTTTCAGTACCCACTTAAGGGGTTACGTGTAGTCAGGATTTTTAAAAAATCATTTTTTTTTTGCATTTTGTTAAAGCAAAATGTTTCAAAAATACTGTGTGAAAATATCAACTCGATCCGGTTATTAGTTTTAAAGATATCCAACGATAACTGTAGGGCCATCTACTGCCGCCCGTACTGATACGCAGACGGTACTAGAGTCGGCCGGGCTGACAAACGTTGCGACTACAACGGAACGCGGTTTTTACCTGATTAATTCTAAGAATAATGTACCAAATTTCTTTTATACTTCTACTTTTAGACATAAGACGCATTAGGCCAACTGAGATTTGATTTAGTGTTAGTATTTCAGTGGCAGTGAAACTCAGTAGTCGATAGGTAGTTGTGCGTGTATTATAATCATTTTCAACAATTTATAATGAGACGTCATTAAGGTATGCAAGGAATATTAATGATTGCCAATGCATAGGATTAAATTATGGACCTAATGCACACCGGTATGCTGAAAAACTCGATATAGAGCGTGCAAATCAGGTCACTCGAGAAGGCAAAATGAGACGTAGATAAAAACAATCGACATCTTGGAGGCTTACACATCGGCAGAAGATGTATTATATGTACCAGAAATAGACGACTCTACGTAAGTAATTTTTTAAATAGTATTTATATTAATTATTTATGCATAAAACTTTAAAGGCGTTTTTCTCAAAATAGCGTTTTCAAAAACGGTGTCCACGATATTTAAAAAACTACACGACAGATTTAAATGAAATTTAAACATCATATTTTAGGCATTAAAAACTTGTGCTTAATCGAAGGTTTTTTTTTTTGACTTAAACTATTTTTTTATAAATAATAAATGAGTGATTTTTTCCCTCAAAATTCATAGTTAAGCTTTCAAAGACTGCCATTTTGCTAAATTTGAAAAAAAATAAAAAAGCTTCGATTAAGCACAAGATTAACTATTAAACTACTAATTTATTTTTGTTTCATTAAATTTAGATAAACCACTAAGAAGCACTGATGGACACCGCGAGGCACTATTTGCAAAACAGGGGTCAAAAATCGAGATTCTATCGTGGTCCATTATTGATAATTTTATTTGAAATTTTCGGTATAGTTACTTAAAATATAGTGTAAAACGTTGGTATTATGTATTGAATCAAAAAATAAAACAACCGTTCAAAAAAATTTTTTGAAAATGTTTATTTTTTTGCGCCTCTGACTACATGTAACCCCTTAAGGGGCCATTATAACTAGTTATTTGTGCATAATACTTTCCACTCCTGTTTAGTGTTTAAACCTTTAGGAATATTACCTACTGTATATGTATACAGTAGAGTCGAAATAATATTAATTTGCTAAAGGCTAAATTTAATTTTTTTGAGATACGCTTGTATTGTTGGCGATGAAATTAATTAAATAGTTGAGACTGAAAATTCACTGCAAATGCATATTTCGGCTTTTTTTCGAAAATGCTGGTTTTAATTATTCGTTTATATCAGAATATGTATGCCAGACTACAATTTTTAGGACGATAAATTAGATAGAACCTTTGTTGTTTGAATATTTTACAATAATTATTTTTTACAATCCAAAAAAAGGTTGAATCGGCAAAAAATTTAAATATGTCTATTAATATACTTATATACTAGAGACTTTTAGATTTGTTTTAGTTACACCTGTATTCACGTTGGCGACGATTATGAAAAAAATCAATCGGTACTTACCTACGTATCGTATTTTTCAAAAGATTTCAATTTTATTCAATTCAATTCAATTCAATTTATTTCACGATAATATGTACATGACAAACAAAATGTTTAAGGCATACATATTAGGAAGTATATATCAAAAATGAAAGTATTTAATAAATTAAAAATAACATAAAATCTGGTCAAAGGTGTAGGAGAATCCCGCTTCGGAAAACCCCCTCAGACACATGGAATATATCAATACCCAAAGCAATTTTGTTCAGCATAGCTGTGGCTCTTCCAACAGGCATAACCATCGGCAGGTTGGTCCTGTATATTGGAATGTGAAACAATCTATGCTGACGATGTCTAGTGTAATTATCAGGAACAAACAAACCAATGCTCTGCATAATTTCAGGATTATCGATCATACCGCGCAACAATCGATAAAAATGTGTAATAAAATACACATTCCTTCTAGTCTCTAAACTATTGTAGCCAAGCATACCCTGGAGAAACTCGGTTGGGTAAAGCCAAGGATAATGCCCGTACTCTCTCATGTAGAGATATCTCAGAAACTTCTTTTGAACTTTCTCAACCATAAGAGAGTACTTGCCCTCATGTGGCCCCCAGATCATCGAGCCACTCTCGAGTCTACTCCGCACCAAGGAGTTGTAAAGAGTTCTGAGTACGCGGGTATTCTCGAAAACCCTGGCAGTGCGCAGAACAAATCCTAACATTCTCAAAGCATTACCACTGATCGTCTCTATGTGATCGTGAAATGTTAGGTTGCTTACAAATCTAACGTCTAGATCTTTAACATTTGATGTTCTTGTCAGATTTTGATCGTTCATTTTGTAGCGAAAAAATAGAGTTTTTTGGGCCCTAGTGAAGGATGTAACCGAACACTTGGAAACATTAAACAAAAGTTTATTTCGTCTTCCCCATTCACATATATTTGATATATCTGCTTGGAGAAGACGAAAATCGTCCAAAGTTGATACCTTTAAGAAAAGCTTTAAGTCATCCGCAAATAACAGAAAGCGCGAGTTTAAGATTACATTTTTTATATTATTAATAAAAATCGAAAACAACAATGGACCCAGGTTAGATCCTTGTGGGACACCCGAGAATGTAAAGAAGCACTCTGACGCGAATAGGCCGTAGGAGACGTATTGGTTCCTATTTTGGAGGTAGCTCGACATTAATTTTAGCATACCATCCGAGAAACCAATCTCATACAACCATTTCAATAAGACATCATGGTTGACTGTATCAAAGGCTTTGGCGAAGTCATTATATGAACAGTCTACCTGATGTCCCGCGTCCAGAGCTTCCGTGACGTAATTTGTGAAGACCATCAGATTTGTCTCAACCGAGCGGCCTTTCCTAAATCCATGTTGTTGATCAATTATAAATGGCTCTACTCGGGAAGCGACGGTTCTACTTATTATGATTTCAAATACCTTAGCTGGGGCAGAGAGAACAGCTACAGGTCTATAATTTTCTACGGACGACTTAGAGCCACTCTTATGTATGGGAGTAACTTTTGAAGTCTTCCATGTTTCCGGGAAGATCCCAGTATTAATGGAAAGATTATACAAAAAACAAAGTGGTTTTTTTATCAGTCTACCTGCTTATTTTCATATTAAATTTTGTAAAATATAAATTAGTATTGTAGATAACTACATAACATGCAATTACATTAGTGACAACGTAACATATAATATGTAAGTTATCTTTAAATACGTAGGTACTTATATACCTCCTTAAAATAAACAGAGAAATCATTTTACGCCATTTGTATATGGATTATATATTATGACATGGTATCATTATGATATGGTCTTAAATATCTTAAAAAAGTAATGGGTGATGGAAAACATTTCAAAGCACTCTTTCCAGGGCCGTCTCCGACAAATAAGTGAGTGACGGTGCCTTAGGGCGGCACTTTCGATGAGTGGCAAACTCAAGATAAAAGTAAGCAAACATAAAAACTGAAATCCATTGTGCTTAAGAAATTTTAAAGCAATGCTAAAAATAATTTACGTATGAAGAAACCATATAAAACACATCTTGCAACTCGAAACATTGAGTTTGATGCCTTAAGTCATTAAATGGACAAGGCTTCTTATTAGATATATATCTTATTAGATGTACCGCTAAAATTACTACTAAAGAGTGCCGCTGTATTGTATATATTCACTTAATTGTGTTCTGGTGTTCCACAACCGACCAGAATAAGAGCCAACTACCGAGGTGTACACGCATACTAAACGCATGAGGTAAACTATTATTTAAATTGTAAATATGAGATTTGTTTTCGATTGAAGCAGTGATTGGTAACTGATTATTCTTAATTCAGTGAGAAATGACTGTACACTATTGTGTACTACTAGAAAGACTAGTAGTACACAATGGTGTACACTAGAAACTTGACCTCCAACAGTTAAATCAATCAATACCAATCACAGTCACAATGGCATCACTGGCGCCATCCCTCGTTTTAAATTTTATAACACAGGATATCCTTCTACACATGGCCGATCTTGTTTTGCTACAATTTTTGTTTGTAGTGTTTTAGTCAATTACAATTTTGTAAATTTGACATTAAATTGACCAGTAAAACGTTATAATTAAAACATTTTATTAAAACAGACCGACCGTTGCAAAAAATTTTGGGATTTTTTTGGTTTAAAGGGTAATTAAATTAATTTTGTTTTTAAAATTTCACAGAACTTTGTTCTGAAAAATTACCACTTCACAAATATGAATGTGTTCTTGAATATATATAATATCTGTTGTATAAATGTATTGTCCAAATAAAAGTGAATTATTCGTTTAATTCTGGCGTCCATCTAGCGGTGGCATTGCAAAGTAATTTGAACTACCGTATCAAAAAAGTGGATTGCTCTATGGACAAAAAATAAAAATTAATCAATTAATAAAAATGAGAACTAAATATAAGGTCGATATATTCACGGAAACATAGAGGGTTGCTATAGCTTAGTGGTCAGAGCACCGGCCCCGGAAAGGAGGTGATCTGGGTTCGAATTCCAGTAGTAGCCTTATATTTTTTCGTGAATTAGATTTTTCTGTATGTCTTTCTAATTGATTCATTAATTTGGTTTTATAAAGGTAACACCACCTTGGCATTTTTAAAAAATCGTTTTTTTTTGTTTTGCCTTATCGCTTTAAATTCTAAGAATAATTTGAATCATCACTCATTCAAATATTCCAAAAATTGGCTGATACTTATATAACAATTTGAAGCTAGCTTGGTGGATGAATTTTTAAACGAATTACTTTGCTAAATTCTTTTGAATCTTTTGCACTTTTCTCAAAACTCTCCTTTTCAGATTTTTGAAGGTAATACCACAAAAATCATTTGGCCAATTTATTTCAAATTTTGCACACGTCTTACTAATATGGTCTAGCATATAGGTACATTCTGATATAAATTAATAATAAAAACCCACACTTTCGTAAAAAGCGCGAAAGTTAGTTTAATTTTTTTACAATAATGAGAAAATTTTAAAATAAATCCATCCACACCCATCTAATCACTTTAATTTTGATGGATCATCGACAATTTTTTTTATTAGCTTCTATTCAGATACAATTTAACATATTTAATATAATAGTATGTATGTACAATGTTATTGTTGATATTTGTGTTCTTAGTCATCCTCACTAGGGGTTCCTGTGCTGAGGCGGACTAGTTTATAGGTACTTATTTATTTTCTATTTTTAAATTTCTACTTCGTTTTTAATACTCTTTTTAATTTATCTACATCGACTTGATTTAGTCATACTTTTATCTTCTTTTTTTTACTCTTAACAATAACTTAGGTATATCTAGTATGAAAAATAAATTCCCTTTAATAGAAGTCAATTAAAATGATAAAAACCTTCCAATTCCAATTGAAAAACATTCCATTTGGAATTTCTGCAGGGCTTTTATCATTGAGAAACGAATGAACTTTTGAAATCGTAAGTAGGTACTTATGTATTGTTAATTGTTTCATGACCCGGTCCATTTCAATTGATTTCAATGTAAAGCTGCCGCCATTTGCCGGCCATTTCATCGGCCTTGCCCGTTGATATATTCCCAATACATTATTTGTCGGATTTTTTCACACAATTTTGAGAAATTGGCCCTTAAAAGCCTTTCAATGATTCTTTTCCACTTTTTAACACGATACGATAATAATTTTAATATTTGTTTTAAATCAAAATTTTATATTCCGTCCTCAATTTACTTGCCTATCCCCACGGGTGACCTTAATGGAGGGTCCACGACAACCAAAGACAAAGACCCGGTTGTCGTGGAAAACTGTTTGCCGAAAGAAATATGTAGTTCGTCAATAAAACAAATAAATTAAGATAAGGCAATGTACAGTAGGTAGTGCAAACATGTTTACTTTAGCGACGATTTAAAGAAGATACGTAGGTATAAAGATTATAGATGTAGGCATAGTGGTAAGGCGACATAATAGATAAATGTATACACCTCTCAAAATGATAATTAATTATGATATACCGGAGTAGGGGGGGTAGGTCCGAGGTGATATAAAATCACGGTGTGGTAAACCGGCCGGGAGATCTCAGACCTACGTAAGCCGGCGGTTACGCCCTCCCCTAGGTACAATCAAAACGTCAGGTGACTGACTAGGACACTGATATCTCGAGGCGGGTGAAGGGATATAAAAATAATAAAATCGAAACGATTTCACAAGTTTCTATATTGGGCACTGTAGCAAATTAATTTACATGAAACATTAATCTTAACCTACATACGACGCAGCAAAGTGGTTACTAATTTAAAAATTACATGAACCCTAATTTAGAGGGAGAGGACAAAATTATAAACAAAGAAAGAAAAAAAGACAAAACACATAAAAAATCTGATCTTACTGCTAAAATGGATGGTGACGAGATTAAATTAACACTTCGGTAGAACCAGGTGGGCGGAGAAAAAGTCTTTAGATCGGGGTAACCTGTTTCGGAGAGTTCGGCAGGTGTCTTCTTCGTGCTGCTTCGTGGTGGGCGGCGGCTTCTGGCGTCGGCGTCGTCCTCTGACTGTGCAGGCTACGTCGGCGGCTTCTGACGTCGGCGTCGTGGCGGTCGGCAGCGGGGCGTCGCTTCTTTTGTCACTGGGCGTCGCGGCGGTACACTGTGCGTCGCGGTTTCTGATACGTCGTTTCTGGCGTCGCGATGCCGATTCGGTGGTCGCTACCGTTCGGACTTACTTTCTTCGAGAGTTACCAGGGTATTCGGCCGGACCGATTTTACGGGTCAGGCTAGAGTTCCTGGTTTCTCCACCTTCAGCTTCTAACTTCAACTCATAACTGGTTTCTTGGCGGCTGGCTTCGCCTTATATTCTCTCCCCGGCGACCCAGGGTGTGGTCGCGGGGGCTCGAGGGGAAGCCTCCAGTTGGTCTTTCGCCGATTGGCTCCTTTGATGTCCGCCTCCGTCGTTCATTCGTCTCTCTCGGTCCCTCCCAGGTCCCGATTGACGCTATTGGTTACTGAACCCAATGTTGCCTCCGTTCCGCCCCCTATTGTTCTCCCAGTTTGCGGCTAATCTCGATGCTTTTCTGGTATGTAGGCCTAAACACTTTGTTATTTCACGAACGCTTTGTTCACTGTTCATATCCCTATCCCGTCACCAAAAAAACATTGCAAAATGAATTAAACTTAAGGAAAATATTACAGTACAAATTGGCAAAGGCGGAAAATTGAAAACACAAATTCGCATCAACACTTGTTACCCACAAAACAAAACTGCTTATATATACATACTTAATAAAATCGACACGCCAGATAAACATATTTTTATCGACCAGTTATTTCTACCATTATTGACTAATTACATGGGATTGAACGTAGGGTTTCATTAGATCACAGTAAAATTCCTTAAGTATGCATTACAATATCAATCTTATTATTAAGTGTTAGTTTGATTCTTACAGTAGGCCTCCCAATATTTAACGTTATTTATACATTACATCATTACAGGTCAATCCTTATTCACTAACATTGATTTAACGTTATTTATACATTACATCATTACAGGTCAATCCTTATCATTTACATTGATTATCTTCGATACCTCCACAAAATCATTATTATTTTCTTTTTTTTTTTTATATGATAAACCGGACGGTATTTAAAATTTACCACTCCGCATATTCTCTTCCTTTCTTTTTCTTTTTAATTTTTTTTCTTTAACAATGACAAAATGTACTTGGTACTTAGTTTTATTTTTAATTTTAGCTTAAATAAAACAAGCTATCGTACTTCTTAGTTGGACCAAACATAATTGTCAATATGTGACATAGAGATACAAAACAAAGGGCTAAAATTATACAGACATCGTGGCATTTCTTAGTGAATCAATTAACATAAAAACTTATTTACATGGGATACATGCTTCAAGCGGTTCCCCTAATGTCAATGTTCTGTATACATCTTTGTAATTTCTTTGCCACTAACATAATCAAATTCGATAGACATTTTTTTTTTTCAAGAAATTATGTTAAACCTTATTACTAGAAGAAAAATTAAGAAAACTTGGCGTAAATTAATTAATGTAACATTATTTACACCTAAATAATGAAAATTCTTACTTCAATATGTAAGCTGGATTGAATGCAAAACATTTTTTTTAGGACTTTCATTATACTTCATTATCTTATCAAATCAGCTTTCTTCCACCCCTGGTATAAGAATAAAAATAGAGAACACCAAAAAAAATTATATAAGCCACATTCCACCAGGCAGACAATTGAAAATTTTCCAAACAAGAATTATTTTGAAACACTACCAGTAGCGGAAGTCCCTACTACAATTAACTAACTTAAGAATTTTCGTTATGTTTTTCTTTTTTTTAAAGCGGACAAATACCAAAGTGAATGGTGTATCGTAAAGAGTGAAATTAATTACAAATAAATAATAATAAAGCTCAAAAGCTTTATTATTACTAGATTAAAACAACTATTTTAAAACAGACCGACAAATCATATTGCTTAAACGAGTAATCAAAACAATAATTGCATGTTTACAGATAGGTTATATACCTACAACCTACAAATTTGTATAAAAAAAAACACAATATTGGGAGCTTGAATAACTAATGACAAATTAACATTATTCTTAAAAATAATTAAAACTCACAAATTAACATTATTCAACTAGGTGTATGTAATATATGAAAACATAAGACATGAAAGCCTCGATCTAAAGTAATATTAATGTTTATTCCAACACGGCATTTACTTATTTGCAATTAATTAAACTATTTTGTTTCAACCCCGTGTGCTAAAATTCATTCTGCAGACAGATTTCAAAAGACTAAAAAGTCGGAATCTTATATCTCGTCAACCGTGTTACATCTTTTCACGAGATAATATTCTATTACGTTATATATTATATATTACATCAATATCAAACATCGTCGGCAATAATACAATCAAGTTTTTTTCCTTTTGTTACGATCAATACATTTTTTATTATTTGCTACAAGTTAGATTAATTCGGGATGATCTCGTTATTATTTCAAATTGCAATGTCCCGTTCATTTCGGTACTTAACAATAGAATACAGAATAAATGAGAAAACTACATATAAAACGCGTAACATCCACCTGCAGAGGTGGCCTGGGTTATCTAAACTATCGTTACCTTACTTAAATTAAACATATCAGTTGCTCATTAATTAGGTACATATTACATTGATATTATGATTCACCACTTTGCCTCAATTTCTAATTCGGCCTCTACCTTCTTAATTGATTGACCCCTGTTATCTTTATTGATAATGACCGCCTGGTCGTGCGTTGCGGGATCCTCGCGCCCTTATAATAATAATATAATTTATACGATCCTACATCTCGCGGATAGTGTCGCCATGTGGGGGATCGGTATGTCAGCGCTTTCTAAAACATCTCTATTGTCTGTCGAGGACAATAGTAAGTTTACTGCGACGACTTTCGGAATTATTATCTTGTTTTTCTAAAAAATGTCTTTCCCAAAACAATGGCGACTTCTCTAACAAACGCAGCTTTCTAAACCGTTGTCCCATGTGTTCGCATTTGGCCAAGATGTTCTTTCTATTGTTTAATCGGGGTTAGAGATATACGTCCCGCTGCAAGAAAAGGTTTACCGTTTTTACCCTTCCAAGATGTTACTTAAGAACAAAAGGTTGCGAACGTGTTGTCCATCCTAACAAAAGGCCGTGCGCTCTTAATGTCTTCGGCGATGCCCAACGCCCTCGGCAACCCTAACTTTCTAATTCATTGTTTCGTATGTTTTATGGCGGGCTATCCTAAGGGCGATCGTCCGTCGCAATGTTATTTTTTTGAACAATAGGTCACATATTTCGTCCTCGAACAAAAGATCGAACATGCCAGGGCTGCCCTGGCTGTGACCACATGGCGCGTGATTTTCGATATTGCCCTAGGACAAAATTAATAACCTGGTTCGCGTCATATTCCGGTACATCAATTAAATAACTCTTAAAAATATAATAATCTTTCCCGGAGGCATATTTGATTTTTCCATGTTATGTCAGCGGTGACGCTGCTTGTGTGAGGCTAATAAATCCGACGTAAGATGACGTTGATACTTATATTACACTGCGCCAGCGCGAAGAAATATTTGAATTTTGCCTCCGAATTTCGAATACATATTGCCGAATGCCGAACGAAAAACAATTGCTCCCGTTTTTTATGCTGGAATGTGCATTTTTTCGCGTCTGAACGGATATTATAATTATTTATTAGTAAATGTTGTGATTATATTTTCCGGAATTTCACCAGTTATATTCCTTCGCGTGTTATTTTGTGACGTGGAGGAACTTTTGAAACTTCTCAAGATATCTGCTTAAAAGGGCGGCACGAAGATCTTTGCAGCTGACTATTTCGACTGTCTTCGAAGCTGAAGAGAATCGCAGGTTAGTGATAATTTGTTGGCGTATTTTTGGTTTAATGTATGTTTTCAGAGAGAGGAAACGTAATTTTCATTTTTGTATGATATTATATTGAGAGGTATTAATTAATAGAATATTAAATTCAATAAAGCGAATGGCTATTTACACGCCGTCCGCACAAACACATACACAGAGTTCATATTATAGTTATACTTTATAGTTTTATAGTAACACATTAAGGATTATAGTATAGGTAGGTAAACTTCGTTAGTTTTTTATAAGTATCAATATCTTTCTTGTCTACATAGGTACTAACTACGGTTACAAAAAAGATTTTTTAATAAATTAATATTATTATATAATGGAAAACATTAATAACCTCGCAAGACCATAATCCTGCCTTGATTATGCGTCGAAAATGTTCAACAAACAAATGAAAACAAAAAAAGAAAGAAATATTAGTTATGGAGATATGCGACATCAAAGTTTGCATTTTTTTTCAATATTTCTGACTTATTATTCGTAAAACGTTGGACTATCATTACAGTAACTTATATCGAATATGAAAAATTCATTCCCTTTAATACAATTCAAATAAAATAATAAAAACTTTCAAATTCTAATTGGTAAATATTTCAATTGGAAAACATTCCAGTGGAATTTCTGCAAGGTTTTTTATCATTTTATTTAACCTGTATTGAAATGAATGAATATTTCGTAATCGATATAAGTTACTGTAGTGATAGTTCAACATTTTGTAAAAAAATAAGTCAGATACATTGAAAAAAATGCAAACTTTGATATTGTATAACTCCATAACTATTGATATTAGGTCATGGCTGCTTGAACATTTTCGACTAATTTTCGGCAGGAATATAGTCCTGTGAGGTTATTAATGTTTTCCAAATAACCCTAATACGTAATTATTGTCAATTGTAGATAGATATACGCAAAATATACAGGATGTAACAGAGCTAGTCCACAATACTTTACAGGTGGATTCCTGCCTTGATCATGAGTCGGAATTGCTGAAGCAACCATGACTATTAACACCTATTAATATTAATAGTTAAGGAGATATGCAACATCAAGGTTTGCATTTTTTAAAAATATTTCTGACTTATTTTTTGCAAAACTTATATCTAATATGAAAAATTCAGTCCCTTTAATATAAGTCAAATAAAATGATAAAAACCTTCCAATTCCAATTGGAAAACATTCCATTTGGAATTTCTGCAGGGTTTTTATCATTTTATTTAACTTATATTAAAACGAATGAATTTTTCGTAATCGACATAAGTTTTGTAAAAAATAAGTCAGAAATATTTTTAAAAAATGTAAACATTGATATTGCATTACTCAAATTAATGGTATTATGTTATGGTTGCTTGAAATATTCTAAAAAAGCTAACTTCCCGAATGTTTACCAGTTAGTCATTTAACAGCTTGTCGATATTTATCTTTATATATATATTTATCTATTTTTCTTTTTCTCGGTATGCCATTCGTTCCATTCGTCCATTGACGGTTAAAAATGTTATGTGCCAGCACAGGAGATTTCGACTCGGTGCACTTGCGCAGAATTACTTTTATTGAAGACAGTAACAAGCACATAACCTTATTAGTAACCCAACGAAACTAGGTGAAAGAACTCATGTTATGCTGTGAAACAAGTAACAATTGACAACTTGAAAACTCAACAAATCCATTCATTCAATGTAAGGGGAATCCCCGATAGTAGAATGCGTAGGTGTGTTCGGATACACGGTACACAGCCAAACCGTAATTTGCATTGCGTTCAGTTATAAATAGTTTGTTTTTAATATTCGTGATGATATTCGGCGAATACGAATTTTCGGTAAATATCTACTATTCGGCGAATACGAACATTCGCATTCGTATTCATTGCATCACTAACTCAAAATATCGTAGACTCTGAGGTACGAAAAAAATCTATGTATCGAACCTTTCTTCTTTGTACTTCAGTATGATCTGACCACTAAAATGTCTTTGTAAGGCTTGCATGTATACAATAGTCCACGGAAACGAGCTTCTCAACGGTGATATCGTGTTTTACTTTGATTAAACCTTGCATAATGATTTTCATAATTTTTTGGCGTCATTTATGTTCACATTTACTGAACATAAGCGGTATTAGTTTGGCTATTTTTAAGGTAAGATTTTAATCTCGTAAGATGCTCTTCCTTATCACATGCCACGTTATCAACGATTTAAGAAAAAAAATACATAATGTACTTTACGGTAACGTTGCGGAGATTGTCGTCTTTAGTCATCAGTTGACTCCGATTCACTTACATACTAGAATTTTCATGCTAGCGCGCGCGAGAGACCACTATATTTTCGTTTAATTTTTTAATTATTGTATTGTTATTTTTTTCCCTCGTCAATGGATAATAGCGACTCAGTGTTTGATCGAGTGTTGCATTCAGTCGGAGATGATGGCAAGTACCAAAGGAGATGTAATGTAATTTTCAATTTCTTCCTGGCCGCTGTGACGACGATGGCTTACATGAACCTGATCCTGGCCTTGAGTGTTCCCGACCACTGGTGCAAGGTTCCAGGGAGAGATGAGGGCAATTTCAGTTTGGAAGAATGGAAACAATTAACACTTCCAAGGCAAGTAGGTGGATTTTATGTGAGAATTCTTAATAAATGCATATTCAATGTAATAATTTATTTCAATTTAAATTAGGTACTCTACCTCCATAAAATCACATTGAACTAAACAAAAAAGTAATAGTAGGTATAACTATTAAAAAATGCTATAGAAATGCAAATGACTTTAATTGTAAAAGTCATTTTGATGCGACAGATGAAATCTATTTGAAACAATGTTACCTACTTATTTTACTGCAGTGAAAAAATCATTGCAATCGATTGACACTTTGGTTGAAAATAAAACTGATCCTCAGTCAGATGCGATATTTTTATGTCGCATCTGACTGAGCATCAGTTTTATAGACGTACCTACAAACTAACATTTCTATTAAGTATATGTACCTACTAGATACAGTACACTCCCGATTATCCGGCACGAATTTCGAAAGAATGTGATCAAATTCGAAAAAAAAGGATAAAAAAAAACGTGTTTAAAGTCTAAAACATCAGCTGTCTGTCGTGTCCGAAAAGTGATTTCTCAAAACGTTTCTTTTATATTCATTATTTAGTTTGTGTTAGTATCCAGTTGTCATTATCACTTTTTTACAAAATAGTGCGTAATTTATGGCGGCGGCGTTACCTGCCGTCAACTGTCAGGGATCTTTATTTTATTTGCGCAACCAAAGCAAAATATTTTATGGCGTGTTAAAGTAGCAGGGTGATTTTAACGCGTAGGTACTATGGATGGTAAACGTGGTTTAAAAGGAGGCATGCATTTGACACACTGCCGTTCAACACAAAAATTAAGCAATGACAAACCGGCCGTGTGAAAATTCATCAAATTTCAATCATTTATAGAAACTGTTAACCTGATGATAAATTGAATTAATTTCAAGAATAAGTGCTCATCATTCATCATTATCAAATGGAAGCTTTTGCAGGAAGTCAAAATTCTGTCTTAAAATTAGATAAAAAATATATTAAAAGTAGACTCCTCAAGATGGGCAATAACATTCCTCTTAACTTTCTCAATTCACAGAGCGATTCCAATAACGTACTTTTTTGTTAACTTTATTAGTAATGTTAATAATAGGGTAATTTCACATTTTACAGATATCTATGAAAATATATGAAATAGATTTATAAAAATAAATTATATTTCGTAACTCAGTGTGGATGGTGTGGAATAATGTTTTCATTCATAATTTTTATAAAAAAATCTTTAAAAATTCGCTTCCTTCAAAACGCGATGTGATTGGTCGTGACGTTGTTTAGCAAGAATTAAAGACAAACATACGTGATCTATGGTGTTTGTCACTGTAATTTGTTTCGTTTCTATGGCAACCGTACGTCTTCGTACATTCTAAATAATACAAAATAAAATGATCTCCACATCAAAACAGAGTGGAATAAGAAAGTACTTCATTTTTCTTCTCGTCGCGTCTTATCGCACGAGACCACTCCTGCCTTAAGGGAGCACAGTTATAAATAGTTTATCGGGAGTTTTTAGGAAATAATTTCTACATTTGGGTACCATACAATATTTAAAATACTTTTTCCAGACATTATGGATGAAATACAAAAAAAACCAACCCATAAAAACCAAGTTTTTACAATACTCCCTTGCTCATTTTCGGGTTTCGTGTCCACCAGATGCGTCAGAGTATTTTCATACAACTTACTAAGTTGTATGAAAAAAACATTAAAAATTTGAAAAATCCAAAATTATACTACAATTATTCTTTTTTTTTAACGAAAATTTGTTAGATCTTCTTGATCGTCGCCACGAGTCTGCTTGCATAGTTTTAGCTCGATTGGATCACGGGAAAAGGGTTAAAAATCGATCCAAAGTGTTTTCGTCAGACAAGGAAGCAATCAGACGCCACGAGTTAAAAGAAAGAGAGTAAAAAACCTACCCATAAAAACCAAGTTTTTACAATACTCCCTTTCTCATTTTCGAGTTTCGTGTCTACCATATGCGTCATTTTTTTTCATATTTCATACAACTTACTGAATTGTATGAAAAAACCATTGAAAACTTGAAAAATTCAAGATTATACTATAATTATCTTTAAAAAACCGAGGATAATCCAACTTTCACTGTGTCAATAAAAAATGTTCATCATTCAAAAATATTGTGACAGACTCAAAATTTGTGGACATGATGAGAGACATGGGGCTGTTGTATATGTGGGGTTTGCATTATAATTTAAGCTTAGTTTCAGTAGCAGCTGAGAATTCCATTTTTCCATTCAATTATGTCGAGCGATGCTCCCGTTTTGTTTACTTTAGACATTATCTTTATTATTATTTGATGCCCTTTGACACACTCTGAAACTATAATACAACAAAAATAGGTAGCTTGTCATCTTATCAAAAATGTAGGATATAAATAAATACTTAACATTACTTATTGATATTAAATACAGTTGTATCATACGTATCTTTATAATATGTGTTAATTAACTAACTAACCAAACCCACAATTTCTCCACAGAGGTAAACGGAGAAGATAGAAAGCCACTCTTCTATCCTGCCACATAACTTTTGCTTCGATCTTATTCATATGTCTTCTCATGCACACTCTGGTTGTTGAAGCTTTTAATATCCAATATTTGGTATATCTGACCGTGCCAGGTCTTTCGCGGACACCTTCTGTTGCTGCTGTCTCCAACACTCATAAATTTTTTTACTGTCTTCTCCTCGTCCACGTGTTCCACAAGACCAAACCATCTCAGAAATCCTTTATTTATTCTATCTACTATGCTACAGTCAGCATTACATTCAATTCTAACTCATACATACATCAGAGTTGGCATCAGAACTCCATTATGAACCACTAGTCTTGCTTCGTGTGACAGATTCCTATTGGCCACAATTAGGGTTGCCACCTTTTTTTGTGCAAATAAAGTACATTGGTTATTAAATGTAGAAAAAAAGTACGTTGTGTCAAAATAAAGTTGATTTATTTTACTTTATTATTTTGCTTAAAAACTTTTTTTCATTAATTTTAGCAACTTTTAACAAATAATTATCACTACTAAACAAATGCACAGCATGTTTGCAGTCTATATTATTTATGTTAAAGTAAATAAGTCATTCATTTTTATCAGATTCAGAGACACTTTGTTTCTTTCGTCTCGCCATTTGCTACTCATGACAGAAAAAACTCTATAAAACCAATCAATCGTATTTTAACTGTACTCAATCCGCCTTACACAAAACAAACAAGAAATTTTTACAATGATATTGACTATGTTGACATTTGAGGTTAGGTTGCATTAAAAAACGAATGTTTATGTGGCGACCGCCACAGGGTATTTCATCAATTATCGAACCTATTCGGCAACAATCGATAATGTCATCGACCCCGGTAACTCTCTTATTCCGTTTTACGCAAAAATTTCTACGATCAACTTTTTTTTGTATGTTATAAGTAAAATTAATCCCAGAGAAATTGAATCATGCAAAATAAAGAATTTTCGCGTACTGTAATATTCTCATAAAGTGTAGAGTATAATTACCCGAAATAACGTACAATACTTTATAATAAAGTACGGGTGGCAACCCTAGCCATAATAGCATTCAAGGCACCTTTTACCTTATTTCCCACAGTCATGCTTGATATCCTTCTCAGCCTTTCCATCCCTAGTAAACATGCTTCCCAAATACACTAACTCATTCACTTGTTCTTAGCATTCTTTGTTTACCATTACTTAGTCACTCTTTCGTCTCTCTTGGACACCATCACTTTTGACATTTCTCAGAATTTCACTACCCATACATAAATATGTATGTATTAGTTAATGTCTGTATCTATCATAAAATAAATAAAAACTGTTCATTTACACTTTAGGTGTATCAAATAATGTTTTAATAAATAAGTATGAGGGATATAAAAGCAAAGGCAGCCATCTTCAAAAAAAAATTTAAAAAATTGTTTGAATGCAGTGGGTAGATTCAAATTTAGATGCCAATTTAGAATGTACTGAATTCGAGATTTTATAGAACATATAGCTTTATCCCTTCCAAATTCATGTTTCCAAAAGCAAAGACAGAAATATCCTCATAGTATAAAAAGCAAAGGCAGCAATATCCACTTTAAGCAAACAACCCTAAGGATGTGCCACATAACAAAATGGCTACATCGTACTAAGAGAGAGTCGATGTTGAGAGGTGATGATGATGATAATGATATGTTAAATTTACCTATCGACGGTCAGATTTTATCATATGCTGATGATACAGCTCTAGTTTTTTACTGCAGAAATTGAAATGATGTTATAGCTGCAGCAAATCGGAGTATAAATATTGTAAAACAATGGTTCGATGAAAACTTATTATTACTAAATACAGAAAAAACTCACTATATTCCTTTCACATTAAACGAAAAAACTCGCCCAAAAACTTAGTAATAAAGATTCATTCTAATAATTGTCCTAATAAAAATAATAATAATATATGTAAAAACGACTGTTCAGTATTAAGTTCAAAAATATCTAGGAATAATAGTTGATTCAAATATTAAATGGAAAATACAAATTAATAAAACTGTAGAAAGAATAAGAAAACTCATATATGTATTTATTAAAATAAGAAATATATTAGAAATAAAATTGTTAAAAACTCTATATTACGCTTTAGTCCAGTCTATATTACAATATGGTATTATCTCATGGGGTGGTGCATTCAAAACTACATTGAAACCTTTAGAAGTTGCCAAAAATTAATTTTAAAGATCATTCTTAAAAAATCCAACTACATACTCCTTATCCGACTACTGAGCTTTTCAATCAATTACAAGTCCCCATGCTACATACTATCTACAAACAAAATTGCATTTTACAATTCAATAAAAATTTTCAAAATAATAACGAACTGACCCAACTAGTATCAAGTAGCAGAAATATAAATCTCGGCAAATTGCATATCCCTGCAGTATCTATCACAACTGCACAGCATCATTATACATTTAGAGGTGTTAAATGGTTTAGGCCCGGTTGTTTCAAGTTCGATCAAATTAAGCGGTCGATTAAAGCATAGATTTTTACGAAAACGGATCGTCTGATTGGTGGAGAACGTAAAAATCTATGCTTTAAAAGAACGCTTACTTTAATCCAACTTGAAACAACCGGCCCTTAATGAATTACCCGTTAAAATAAGAATTGAAAAAAAATATGAGACCTTTAAAAAAACATTAAAATAAACCCTTATAATTAATTAAATTTCTCTCTTTACTATATTCATTTTAAACTGTTTGCTTATTGTTAGTTTATTTTCAAATTGTTTTTCCCGCATAAATGCATTATTTATCACATACTATGTAACTTTTTTTCTGCTTATGTATATTTTACTTTACTTTATGCATTAATTATCTCATATTATGTAACTTATTTTCCTCTTTATATATTTATGTACTAAAAATAAATAAATATATAT
>JADDOH010008429.1:0-50511 GCA_016648135.1 Agrypnia vestita
ATTGTTTATTGTTTATTGTTTATTGTTTATTGTTTATTGTTTATTTTTTATTGTTTATTGTTTATTGTTTATTGTTTATTGTTTATTGTTTATTGTTTATTGTTTATTGTTTATTGTTTATTGTTTATTGTTTATTGTTTATTGTTTATTGTTTATTGTTTATTGTTTATTGTTAATTGTTTATTGTTTATTGTTTATTGTTTATTGTTTATTGTTTATTGTTTATTGTTTATTGTTTATTGTTTATTGTTTAATGTTTATTGTTTATTGTTTATTGTTTATTGTTTATTGTTTATTGTTTATTGTTTATCGTTTATCGTTTATTGTTTATTGTTTATTGTTTATTGTTTATTGTTTATTGTTTATTGTTTATTGTTTATTGTTTATTGTTTATTGTTTATTGTTTATTGTTTATTGTTTATTGTTTATTGTTTATTGTTTATTGTTTATTGTTTATTGTTTATTGTTTATTGTTTATTGTTTATTGTTTATTGTTTATTGTTTATTGTTTATTGTTTATTGTTTATTGTTTATTGTTTATTGTTTACGTACATTACTAATAACTCCACACTAAGTAAAACCTGTTCTGTGGCATATAAGCTTGCAATTGGAAGTGGTGTAGATTCAGTATTTCGCTGTATTAAGTTTACGGATACGCCCCTCTTGCATCCGTGAAATTAACACAACGAAACAATTCGCATATTACGCACTGTACCCGCACTAACTCAATTGCAACTTATATGAAAAGACCTATACATGTGATTCGATTCCACAGCGAAACTAAAAACTTTTTTTTTAATGAAGAATTATTATAAAACACGGGTTTTATGTACGCATGGAAAATTACGTATACCTACGCATTGTATATTGTGTATTTATACAATGATAAAAATAACAAAGTTAATATAAAACGATTTCATGAGAGCAATATCCGCTCTCTGAGAATGTCTCCCGTTAAAAATTACATAAAATTCTAATCCATGGACACGAGCTGTAATGCTATTCAACCTAAAAAATGATAATTACGAATAATTTAGAAATTGAAACGTAATTTATCGGATAATTAATAAATGTTCTCAATGAACTTCAAAGGATGTTTCGACTAAATCAGCCGGTCCGACAGCTCACTTTAGACAATTAGTGGAAAATTACCGGCACCTGTGTGACGTCATCGGGCCGCCCATTCAGAGCTAACAAGATTTTCCGCCACTCTGTACAGCCAATGTGCTTTGTCCCACTAAGCACGTTACAGGTCCCCCCCCCCGCCCCAGACTGTACCAGTTAAAGAGAAAAGAAGAAAAATTGTTTAAAAAACAACCGAGAAACAAAATAAGGACGTACCTAAGTTGAGTTAGGAAACTTAATTAAAATGGCGATTTGCACGTCGACTTTTTAATCATGGCGTACTATACATTCGGCCGCTGACCAATCTGTTGCGTTGCAATTATATTTTTTTTATTTTGACAATATAGTGCGACATACATTAGTTCAACGATTAATTAATTTGTGAATGGCGAATGAAATAATATTGTCACGTGACGTGCTTGTAGGAGGCAAATGAAAACACTAAAATAATTTAAAGTTTAATTTAAAACCAAACTTAAAACCAATTTAAAATTTAAAAACAAACAAATTTAAAACCAAACAGTAAAAATAAACACGAGTTAAATCGGAATACCTTTCTTAAATTCATAGTCATAAATCTTTCCAGCATATCTCCCACTCATTATTACACTGTTTCTTAATTCGCACTATTTGACGATGTTTTTATTGATTTGATCACTTTCTAGTAAAATCCGTTCAATAATTTTCACATGTAGAAAAAATTCTTGCCCCGGTAAGAACTTTCTTTACTTACTGTTGCTGACGGTTAACCATCAGGAATGACGGTTAACCGTCAGCAACAGAATGATAAAAACCTGGCAGATAGGGAAACACGGGTTTCTTTTTATATACAGGGTTATTTGTAAAACATTAATAACCTCGCAGGACTATACTCCTGCCTTGATTATGAGTCGAAAATGTTCAAGCTATTATGACCTAATATCAATAGTTCAGGAGATATGCGACATCAAAGTTTGCATATTTTTTTAATATTTCTGACTTATTTTTTGTAAAACGTTGGACTATCATTACAGTAACTTAAATCAAATATGAAAAATTAATTCCCTTTAATACAAGTTAAATAAAAAAATAAAAACCTTTGAATTCCAATTGGAATTTTTTCAGGGTTTTTATTATTTCATTTGACTTGTGTTGAAGGAAATAAATTGTTAATATTTGATATAAGTTACTGTAATGATAATCTAACGTTTTACAAAAAACAAGTCAGAAATATTGAGAAAAAAATGCAAACTTTGATGTCGCATGTCTCCATAACTATTGATATTAGGTCATGATAGCTCGAACATCTTCGACTCATAATCAAGGCAGGAATATAGTCCTGCGAGGTTATTAATGTTTTCCAAATAACCCTGTATACATATATTTACTTTGAATTGCTAACGTATTTTTGGAACCGATACCCTACGTAGCCCACCTACCCGCATTTGCATTCAGCCTCCTGGCACGTGTGTATATTCAGTCAAAATATAATAATACGATATTAAAATCCCCGGCGGTGATTCGCCATTTCGCGTCGCGTGGTGCTCCCCCTGCAGCGCCTCGCTCGCCGCCGCAACCACATTGGCGGAGACGCTCCGCGGCCGGGCCCCCGCGAGCCCCCGGCGCGGAAGCCAAACAAGCGCCGAGAACAATAACAAAGTGGCGCAGCGCTGAAACAATGAGCTGAATATTTCATCGCCCAACTCGGGCCGCGCGGGGGAAATTCGATATTGTTCATTTTGCCCTAACAACCCTGCACGTAAGTAATTAATAAAAAATGCATCTGGAAATATCGAAATTATATCTCATTTTACGCGGTTCTCCTTGATTTAGATATTAGAATTAATTAAATATAACTTATATTTTAATAAAAAAATTTGCAATTTCAGAACTTGATATTTAAACAAATAAGATGAATCAATCAGAATAGTGGGTATACGAAAATTATCTGGTTTCCACCGGGATATGAACCCAGAGAATTTTCTTTTGCTGCAAGAATGCGTTACCATTATGCCACGTTAACCGCTAATTTAAATATATGTCAAATTTTATTTATTAATTTAAATATACGTATTTAATGCCTTCTGTTATTCCAACTCTTCACAGCTAAAAATTTTATGTATACAGGGTTATTTGTAAAACATTAATAACCTCGCAGGACTATATTCTTGTCTTGATTATGAGTCGAAAATGTTCAAGCTATTATGACCTAATATCAATAGTTAAGGAGATATATGACATCAAAGTTTGCATTTTTTTTCAATATTTCTGACTTATTTTTTGTACAACGTTAGACTATCATTACAATAACTTAAGTCAAATATGAACAATTTATTTCCTTCAATACAAGTCAAGTAATAAAAATAATAAAAGCCTTCGAATTCCAATTGGAAAACATTCCAATTGGAAAATTTTCAGGGTTTTTATCATTTTATTTGACTTGTATTGAAATGAATGAATTTTTCGTAATCGATATAAATTACTTTAATGATAGTCCAACGTTTCACAAAAAATATGTCAGAAATATTGAAAAAAAATGCAAACTTTGATGGCGCATACTCCAAAACTATTGATATTAGGTCGTGATAGCTTGAATATTTTCGACTCATAATCAAGGCAGGAATGTAGTCCTGCGAGGTTATTAATGTTTTACAAATAACCCTGTATATAATTGTAGTTGGCGTTTGTGCGCACGAGAATACATAAACATAGACACACCGTGTTTTCCACACGATATTGCAAGTCAGTAGGTACTTGGGCAACTACACACCGTGCTTTCTACTTAACCGTAAAATGCCAAGAGAACAAAATAATAAAGATGTAAAACGAAGTACTATATAACTACAAGATTAATCAATTTATTTAGGATATAAATATAAAATGTGGATAATAAAAACAGTAGATATTATATAATACAAAAGCAATAGTGAAAGTAAAAATTATATACGTAAAGAATCTTATGTATGGATAGTAACAACATGTAAATATTATTGATTACCAAAGCAATACCAAAGTTAAAAAGTGTATATGTAAAAAAATTAAATTAATGTTTGCGTATATTAAATAGTAATAAAAAAATACAGTTTAATGAGCAAAAAATTATGACCTGTTTTCGGCAGTTGGTTATTTGTGCAAATGCAGATGACAATAATGTATTCGCGAATAGTGTTGTGTAGAAAGGTAAAAGTAGGGTGTCCACACTGACTGTGACAGAATGGATACCAAAGACATTTGAATATCATTTCCATCAGTCAGCATAACACCCTTAAACATTTTTTTTAAAGTGACGTTATATCGGCCCGAAACGTCGGCCAGAGAGGTCACGTATACACAACAGAATATCCCAGAAATCTACAAATAGAAGATTCTGAACGCGTATGAAAACCTAAGAAGAGAATTTAATGTTCTATGAGCAAAAAAATTAAGTATTCCCAGCGATAATAAAGTATTCATATACGAGTCATATATTGAGAAAAAGTGTAATTTAAAGAGTATCGTTAAGCTTGTTTCATGTTCAGTGACTTTGTCCATTTCATAATTAATTCTTCGATAATTAATTTCCAGTGTTTTCATTTGTCTCCCGCAATCATGACCCGCGACAATATTGTAATTTTTTAAAATTTCGTTTCAAACCTAATCTTTTTAACTAAAAACGTCTTCCTGTAATACAGTACGACTTATTTACTAAGACATATCACTGTTTAAGAGCATTTAGCTGGTCATTTTCACAATTGCTTTAAAATTTACATGTACCAAGAAACTTGCGTTAGTCCACGTCAAATTCTACAAGTTTAGTTTTCATAGATAAAGAATCAAAATCTTCCTAGAATGCTGGAGGAAGATCGAATCTATCGATAGATAATATTTTTTTGTATTGTGTTTTTGAAATAAAGTATATAAAAAAAAATATTACTTGATAACACTTTTTTGAGTGCACCTATTAATTTTTATATTAATTTTTCTGTCTCTTCTAGTCATTCCCAGCATACAGCTTTCTAAACTACATTTACACTACATTTACACAATATTTACAATGATATTTACAAATCCAATTTTGCTACTGAGAAAGAATTTTGCTGAACGGCATCCTTAATATTTTACGTCCCCTAATTTGATCCGGGCAATATTAACTTGTGTCGCTGTAATATCCTGCTCATACCGACCGGACGTCGGGGACTCCCCGGGATGAAAAATGCAGAAATATTACCAGGACAGTAAGTGGAATTGATGGCATTTTTTCCAGACAATTTTCCGGGAAAGGGAGGTTTTCGCTCCAGGCGTAATCGCATAGTAAACACATAGAATTGAGATAAATTTTTAGAAGCATATTGATTTGCATTATTCATTTATTTCGTTACATCATGAACTTTTTATATAATATAATATAATAAAATATAATAATGATATAAAATACGTTTTATCTCCATTACACTGAACATCCTTTAACAATGAAAAATAATTCTAAAATGGACTCCAACACATGATTCAAATTTTTATTTTAAAACAAACAGACCGTAAAAAGATCATTATACCCTGATAGATGATTGTAGTGTATATAACATTAATTTCAAACATTTTGAAAATAACTTTTACATATATATAACACATTATTAAGATAGTTATATATATTTTTTCTTTTTTTCTGTCCCACCAAAGTAAAATACGGGAACACAATTACAGCATACACTCTTTAAATAAATAACTAGCTATAATACGTCAAAAATGACGTACTTTTATTATATATTTCTACTATCTTCCTAATATATATTCTACGTCTGTGATAATAGCGCCATCTAGCGTAGCGCATAGACTTGAGTTTGACAGTGTTATATAAAGAATATAATGTTTTTTTTTTACTTTTTATACCTCATCATTATTTGCGCCATCTAGTAGCGTTAGTGACGGACTTTTTTAGGTATATATATTTTTTTGTTTTTGTTGAAACAAAATAAAAACTGTCGCAAATCAAAAAATATTATTTAGGGTTGAGTTATATATTACATATGTTAAATAAAGACTTATCGACGGTATGTTTATTCCAAAATATAATTAAAATGTGAGCAGATTCTCTGTGTGGCAGTTTCTAATCAGATTGGCCTACAAAAAAATTGGCATTACCCGCAAGGTTTATATTTCCGACCGAGTATTTTATTAAAAAAAAAACAAATTTTACAAACATATAAAATATATTTCGATTACAATAATTAAACACTTATATACAAAACTAACAACAAAAACTTAACAATAATCGTAGATAACATAGCAACATTACAATTTTATAAACTAACATAATAAGTGCAAGCAATGTTTTGTACAATATGCAATATAATACAAGGAATATTCCGTACAGTGCGCGGCAGAACTATCGCTGGGTATAGAAAGTATTTTTAATGTTAAGAATTCATTCATTAAGTATTCGACACACTAACACATAACATCTCGTGTTACGTAATAAAAATATAATTATCCAGGAATACCTTCACTTGTCATAAAAACATGAACGCCAACCAAGCGTCTAATTCCAAGAACGCTTCTTTCTAAACAATTAACATATTAAATAGCTTCTTTATAATTCAAACACGGCGAAAACAGTCGTATTAAAATCATGTTTTCATAATTAAGCATTTGGATAGTATTTTTTTTACATACTTTTCACTTGTTTGTCAGCGAGGAGTCGTATAATTAATATTTGACCAATTCTGAAATTTCATCAGAGAGACGTATTCCTGATGACAGTACAATAATCACTTTAATTGTTCACTCTGAATTTAAATAAATTGTTTCAATGAAAACTGCGAAGCAAAGATCGTGAATCACAATAGTATGAAAAATCATTTCAAAAAAATTTATAAATCCGGGATTTGCTACAAGAGATATGTAGATTTTATCTATGTATGAAAGCGTATTTTTTACTTTTAACGGAGGTACGGAGTTTTTTTAGTTTTTGAATTTCAGCCATTTTGAAACTGTATAACGGATCGTTCAGAAATTTTTTATTGTAATCTAACTATGATTGTTAATAAGGACTGCGCGAGTTATAATATCCACAAAATTCGTAGTACATATTACATAAATATACTAGAATATTTAGAATATTTCGTTAACAGAGAGGTCTTTTTTTCGATGTCTCAAAATCATGATCGAAAAAAGTGCTTTGAATTTTCCAAAAGTTGCGTCATGAGACCGTCTGCAATGGATAGTATTTCCATCGAAATTTATCAAAAACATGCCTTAATTCATAATTCGTAATTCGCAAAATACGATGTTCTCTTTATTTTGCTAATATTTTTTATCATATCAGACTTTTTGTATTTGTGAACTTATTATTATACTATTTATTAATTTACTATTTATTTGGCATTATTAGTCTTGGTTTTTGATCTAAATAGTGATACGTCCTTAGTGATATGCTGCTAAACCACTTTCACTGTGTCCTTTAAATCCGCTGTTTCCGTAGCTGGTGATCTGGTGAGGTAATTCTTCATAGAACTTGTTGGTGAAATCTGATACATAGGTAGAAAACAGTTTTGGATCTTTCTTTTCTTTAAAACCATGGTGTGTAGTGTGCGAAATGACGTGATGGGAATATTTCTTAGGCTTCTCTTTCTTCTCCTCTTCCCATGTAAAAGGAATGTAGGGTTTTCCATAGGTGTACCCAATTTCCTCATACGATTCCCCGTCGTGGTATCCATGATCGTGGTGTCCATGATCGTGGTGTTCATGGTGTTCATGAACTTGATGATGGTGTTCGTGGTGTCCATGATCGTGATGCACTTCATGGTGTCCGTGGCCGTGATGGTCTTTGTGTTCGTGGTATCCATGATCGTGATGTTCTTCATGGTGTCCGTGATCTTGATGTTCTTTGTATCCGTGGTGTTCATGGTGTTCTTCTTCCTTGTGTTTCTCTTCCTTGTGTTCCACTTTCTTGTGTTCGACTTTTTTATGTTCGACTTCCTTGTGCTCTTTCTTCGCCTTGTGATAGATGTGTTTATAGATTGTGCGAGTGTGATGGTTAATGTTTATTTTTTCGGGTACGTGGATGACGATCTTCTTATGATGCGTATGCTCGCCATCAACTGGCATCACGAGGATTGTCCCTAGAATGGCGATGACGAACAGCTAGAACAAAAGATTTAGTAACTCTATCAAATGTACTACTATAAATATATTTTGTTAGTGAACTGTTAGACGTATGTGTGGTAAATCCATGTATGATAGAGTAAAGAATGAAGATATTAGGAATGAATGTAAAGCTGATCGTAGCATAATACAGAGAATAAAAATAGGGTCGCTCAGGTGGTTTGGGCATGTTGAGCGAATGAATGAGGAAAGAATGGTAAGAAAGATATATGATGCAAGTGTTGACGGCGCCAGAAAAAGAGGGCGACCACGGAAGACGTGGCATGACCAGATTAACCAGATACTGGAAGATGGTCCTGTTAGAAGTCTGAACAACCGTCGAGCTTGCATGCGAAGATGTATGAATGTAGACGAAGCGAAAGTTGTATGTCAGGACAGAAGAGTATGGCGCTCTATCCTCTCTGCCTACCCCCTCGGGGAAACGGCGTGATGGTAAGTAAGTAAGTAAGTAAGTAACTGTTAGTGTATACAATATTTCCAAAAATTAAACAACAAAACATTGAGACATTCTTTTAGCGTTGGCATGAAAACATGTCACTTGATATTCTTATTAAATTCTATTTTTTGCCTCTTATTATTTAGACCATCAACCGTGGAGAGCAATTTGTGTAATTTAACTAGTTATATGTGTTAATAAAAGCTAATAAATTTAATCAAAAGCATGAATGGCTAAGATTCTTGTCCCAAAAATTTGTTGTACATATACTTTAGCACTTGTTATTATAATTAGAATAAAAATGTCGTAAGATGAATGAAAAATGTAAAGAGGGAACAGATGTCTTCGATTACTAACTGAAATGAACCGAAGCAAAACCTACTCAAAATATTTACAAACTTTCACCTCCGTTCAAAATCTTCTGGTAAGAGTTTACTGGGATATTCTTTCGTGTATACACGACCTTTTTACTGGCAGAAAATCCCAGGAAACTCTGATTAAAAGACACAAACCTTCTAAAGTCTTTGCGTGTAGCCTAACAGTAAAATAGTTTCAAAGCTTAAATTTTGTGTTCCTTGCGGAACTCCTGTTGTCACGAACGATACAAAAAACTTTGACATCGCGCTCTACAAAGTTGTTTGTTTTTGTTTTATGTTTAACTCACCGGGAGACAAGTGGCCATCTTGCTTATTGATTGAATACGAGTCTGGCGATTCAACTGGCTTCCTGCTGCGATGGAAGTGTTATGATAATCAAAATACCCGCAGACTGGCTTATATGGAGTGCGGAAAGTTTTCTCCGAAACGGGTAGGGGCCATTGAAATATTATTTCCACGTTTTGCCGCGCTTTTCTGACGGGCGTTGCGCAATATTTTGTTTTGATTTGCATCCGAAATTGCTTCGGCGTTCTTCTATTCCATTATGATATCTCTTTTTTGTTTTAAACGGGAATTAATGGCCTGTGAATTATAAATTATATCGCGTAATCCGCGTGGCCGTGAAATTGTGCGAATTTTACACATATACATGTCTTCAGTGAGTCTACACTTCAGCGCTTGATTTTTATGAGAATTTGTTCTCTGTTCGCTGGGAATTTGTATTTTATGAATGGCTCTAATGAAATACAAGGCGCGCGGAATTTCGAATATCGTAATACTGTCAGACGTAATTACGAATAATAATTAACCTTAAAATATATGTGAAAATGAATGTCGCGTGAAAATATAATGTACGTGCAGCCTAATACGTTTCACTTTGCGCATAAATTATGCAAATTTATTTAGACGAAGCTATTTTTCTATATGGGAATGTAGGTATGGAAGTCTTTTTAGGTGTTTATAGGGCTTACGACTGTCGTACGGCTGGCTTAAGTTATCACCTTAGACAATGAATCGACACTTCACCAATTCCACCCATGATAGACTACCACTTAATTCAAATTTTTGGAAGTTGTATACAGAGTGTAACAGAAGATACGAAACATAAAAGTTTGCATTTTTTTTTCAATATTTCTGATTTATTTTTTATAAAACGTTGGACCATCATTACAGTAACTCATCGAATATGAAAAATGTATTCCCTTTCATACTTACTTACTTACTTACTTACCATCACGCCGTTTTCTCGTGGAGGTAAGCAGAGAGGATAGAGCGCCACACTCTTCTGTCCTGACATACAACTCTCGCCTCATCCGTATTCATACATCTTCGCATGCAAGCTCGACTATTGTTGAGGCTTCTAACGGGACCATCTTCCAGTATCTGGTTAATCTGGTCATGCCAGGTCTTAATTAATAAAAATTAACTGACAAGTCAGTTCATATGACAACTTTATTACCTACAATAACAGAATATACATACTTATTCGTTATAGACATATGGCTCGACAGGATGATACTAGATGCGCACCCAGAATTCTACAGTGGAGGCCCTGGACGAAACATAGAAGCGTCGGAAGACCTCCCAAAAGGTGGTCTGACGACATTGTCCAGCAAGCAGGAAGAATCTGGATGCGAAGGGGGAGAAACAGAGATGAGTGGAAGAAAATGGAAGAGGCCTACATCCAGCAGTGGAGAGAAAAGGGCTAAGAAAGAAGAAGAAAGAGGATTAGTTATCTGGTACGCAGTCTTCTTCAAAGTAGTCCTTTCTTAAGATTCCATCCTTTCTAATGCAAGAGGCTTTATTCACATTAATTTTTCGAGAGACCTTTTAGAGTCCGTCTCATCTCCGCACGTGACCGCCAATAATGATGCTTCGTATCTTTCTTGATCTTGAAGAATATAAAACGTCACATGGAGCCAATTAGCCAAGGTCAATCCGTTATTTTAACCTGTTACACATGTACCTGTTATTTCAGCTGGTATCTGATTATATCAATGATAGGTAACTGACACGTAACTTTTGTATAGTAACGATGCTTGTCCCTCGAATTGCCTGTCGATACATTCAGACTCAAATAATGGTTATTTTATAACCGGTTGAAATAACGGCTTTGATACTTGTTACATTTTATATTTTCCAGATAGAATGCAGCCTTGACGATTCCTTTTTCGGGCACAAATTCCAGTGTTAATCCTATCCATAAATTCGAATAGGATCTGGGGAGTAAAATCTTTCGTAAAGATTAAATGAATTATCTACGATAGATATCGTTTCGAAATATTATTTGAAATGTATAAATAATTTATAATTCGAATATAATACGAGTATGTACTAGATAATTAAACTGGCAAAATTACGACCGGAAATGTTGGTCGATGATGTATTCACAAGATTTTAAAGCTTCTACTTTATGTTTTACATTTCGTTTTACATAAATAAAATACGTTATTATAGAACTTACAAATTAACTACTTAAACATTGACTTTAATACTTTCTAGTTACGTTTCTTGGGTAGGTTCAATTTGATTTATTCATTTTTTAATTTTTTTTCTTTAATTCATAAATTTATTTTTATGATATCCTTTAGACAGATTAAATAAAGGAGTGCTGAGATGGTTTGGTAATGTAGAACGTATGAGCGAGGAAAGGATGGTTAAGAAAATATATGAGGTGATTGTTGAGGGCAACAGGAATAGAAAGACCTGGCATAATATTGGAAGATAGCCCTGTTAAAAGCCTCAACAATCGAAGGGCTTGCATGAGAAAATGTATGAATGTAGCAGAAGCAAAAATTGTGTGCCAAAATAGAAGAATGTGAGAAATGGCGTGATTTTTAGTTACTGAGTTATAATTCCTTTTTATTTTTTCATCACTATGGGTAAAAGAAACAACCGAGTGAGTCAATAAAATTGAGTTTTGAGTTAAGTATGCAGAGTTATTCGTTGGATACATATTTAGCAAGGAAAAATTAGATGAGTCAGAAAATAAAGTACTTAAAATGTGACTCTTTTTGAATTTTTTGAAAAAGGGCAAATGACACGATTAATTTTTTGAAAAATTCGGTAAGACACGGCTATATTAGTCAACTTGGTTCAACGTTCTAGTGGAAAAAAAAACAAAACTACTGCAGCAAAAATTAGATAAAAATAACAAAGGTTGTAAGAGATATTTCGCAAACAAACAAAATTCCCAAAATTTAAGCTTAAAATATCTTAAAATATTTTAAAATATCTTAAAATATCAGTTAGTAAATTACTACAATAGTTTCGAGAGTCCCTTTTATCATTAGGTAAAGATAAGTTATTATAGATAAGTATAAGACGAAGTATAATCTGCCAAATCTTTAAATGAAATTCCCAAATTTGGTTTTGGCTCTCCCGAAAACCAGCATTTTTGACTCATTCGGTTGTTTCTTTCGCCCAGAGAAATATAAAATATGATTCTACTTATTTTTGAATAAATGGGTAGGCTTTTTTAACCGTAAAATATTTTGTATTGTATTTAGCAGGCGCGTGCAGTCAGCACGCTCACTTTGAACCATGATTTACACGTAAACATTTTCGAAAAAAAATTAAATATTTAGTAACAGAATATTATGATACAATTACAATCTGATTGTTATTATAGGAATACTTCAAGATTCACACATTATTTCGATTTACAAGCTGTAACCCGTCAAAAATGACGCTCTTTTTTATGTCAGTTCCTAATGAATACGATGTAATAAATTTGTAAAGAAAATATATCTTGATGAAGAGTAGGGGTAATGTGTTACCTGCCGGGTTTTAAAGATTTTGTATTTATAAAAAAATAAAAATTAGATATACAGAAAAAAATTCCAATCAAGTACAGCTTATTTCATAGTATCGACTGCACGCTCCGAAGTTAAATATTTATAGTTATTTTTATTTATTTATTTTAAATAATACATGAAGAAATATTATCCAATCAGATCTAATAAAAAATACCGAACATTTTTTGAAGTCAGTGTTTATGTTTGATATAAGCGATCATTTTTTCCCGACCACTCAGGACAATCGTAGGTTCTAAAACGTCATCTATACTAATATTATAAAGAGGAAAGATTTGATTGTGTGTTTGAATTGAATAGGCTCCGAAACTACTGGACCGATTCGAAAAATTCTTTCACATTCAGAATCCTACATTATCCTTGATGAACATAGGCTATAGAATATTTTCAAAAATGTTAGGGATCCGTATGAAAACTTCGATATAATGTAACCCAACGTGTGAAAAAAATAAGAAAAAAAAAACTTATATTGCGTACGCTGCGGAAATTATTGCCAATAGAGCAAAGTAATGTACTGTAGTTTTATAGAGGACATTAATATCTACAAAAAGTCTGCGATACCATATATCTAAGTATTACAGTTATGTTACAATAACTTATGTTAACATTATATGGAAACATTGTTTTTTAGAGAACAGCGGACCCTTTGTTTTCCCTCACAAACTTATTTTTTACTTAATCCTTAACCCGTGCAACGCCGGGTACGACCAGCTAGTAAAAGATATATTAATATGGTTAAATAAAAATATATTGTGTTTTTTCAAATTGATTCCGACAAGCGAGTAAAAAAAATAAGAATTACGGCGCACAGTCACACAATCGTGTGGCGCGTTTCCGTCGGTGATTTATTTGGCGCGGGTTAGTTTTTAAAACTTTTCATATCATTTTTAGTTTCGCGATGCCGTGCACGAAAGTGCGTGAAGCGCACGTGCCGCGCTCGTAAATTATCCGCAACAGTTTTCGTCTCTTCCTGCTTTTAATGGGTAATTAATATTCTTATATCCGAGCTGGAGGAAGTGGAAGTCGGAGAGGAGCGCGGCCTCACTGCCTCGCTGGTTTACGACACAGGCCAGACCATCGGAGTTGCTCGATTTCAACTTCCGGAAAATTCATCGCGCTTTTTTCCATCATCATCGGAACCCCTTGGAACGCCTTCACCAAAAAAAAATCTCAACAAAAATAATATTCCTTAAAAAATTATACACCTAAGGGCAAGGTTGCAAGTAGGAAATGCAATCCCGAGTCGGGATTGTCCTTTCGGGATCCCTCGTGATTAGAATTTCCAATCCCGCGGGATCCCTACGGATCGGGATCCCGAATACTTTTGTGTTTTTTTTTGCTTATAGAGCTGAATAGCAATTAACGATGCCTTGCATTTTTATATCAGCAATTTTAATTAAATGTTCATGATTAATCATTGCATTAAAATTTTTGTAGGCGTTTTTCCAAGCGTCAATCAGTCAATGAAGTAGAGTAAAAAAAAGTAACCCATAAAAACCAAGTTTTTACAATACTCCCTTTCTCATTTTCGGGTTTCGTGTCTACCATATGCGTCGTAATCTCCATACAACATACTGAATTGCATGAAAAACCATTAAAAATTTGAAAAATCCAAAATTATACTATAATTATTTATTTTTTTTAAGAAAATTTGATAGATCTTGATCGTCGCCACGAGACTACTTGCAAAGTTTCAGCTCGATTGGATCACGGGAAAAAGGCTAAAAATCGATCCAAAGTTTTTTCGCCAAGCAAGCAAGCAGACGCCACGAGTTAAAAGAAAAGAAGTAAAAAAAACTGACCCTTAAAAACCAAGTTTTTATTTTATTCCCTTTCTTTGTAAATTAAGTTTACCATCATGCAATTAAATAATTGATTGGCTGAAAATGAAACATTTCTAAGCAAATATCTATGTCAAAAATCTCTAAAAAATATCCCTTTATTATTTGATTTCTTCCCAAAAAAACCGAAGTGTGCTGTCATCTGTGAACCAATTGTCATAAATTTTCGAAATTCTTAGTGAAGTACCTATTATACCTACCGACGGAGTAATTCAAATTTTAAATATTCCGTGACGTTATCAGGCCGCTGTTCGTAGTAATCAAACTTTTGTAATGATTCCAATTTGAAAAAACCATTAAAATTTCTAAAATACCCAAAATTATACTATAATTATTAATTTTTTTTAACGAAAATTTATAAGAAAAAGAATATAGATCTTCTTGATCGTCGCTACGAGTCTACTTGCAACGTTTCAGTTCGATTGGATTACGGGAAAAGGGTTAAAAATCGATCTAAAGTTTTTTCATCAAGCAAACAAGCAAGCAGACGCCACGAGTTAAAAAAAAGGAAGTAACTTCTAGGTTGATAAAATACATCAAATTTTATTCAAAGCTATTTTCATTATTTGAATGTAACATGAACATAAGTTTTAAGTACTTACTAAGAGTTCTAAAGACGTATACAATTAAACATACAAAACATAAAAAATGCTGATCAATCCCGATAATCCCGATAATCTAGTCCGATATTTCGGTTCGGGATTGATGTCGTAAAATACTTCGAGATCTCGAGGGATCGGGATTGCATTCCCTAGTTGCAAGGCCCACCATGGCGCCGAAGACGTATAGGTTAAATTTTTTAAATTAAGATAAATCATAGAAGTCTCATAGAGAAGAATATTTTATATGTGGGGTATGAAAACAAAGGCAGCAATATCAAAAAAATATGTATGCAGTCATCGAGGATAACTAATTTATAATGTTCTGAATTAGAAACAAAGCCTATAAAATAGGAAATATGATGTTGGAAGGTATAGACGCATAAAATATAGAATTCTGTATATATTCTCTATATATAAATATATACAGAATATATTCTCTATATATAAATATATACAGAATATATGCTTATATATAGAATTCTGTATATTTTCTCTATATATAAATAATATACAGAATATATGATTATATATAGAATTATATTATTATATATTTATATATAGAATTATAATATTATATATTTATATATAAATATAGAATTCTGTATATATAAATATATAATGTTCTGAATTCGAAACATAGCCTATAAAATAGGAAGTATGATAAATTGGAAGGTATAGACGCATAAAATATAGAATTTGGTACATTTTAAATAAGTAATCCTTGGTGGTTCTGCCAATGTTGGATGGGGAAAAATGGAGACAATTGTTGTGACTGGATTGGACTTGGTGAGATGAAAATCCACCAATACTTATCCCTTATAAATCCTTTTTCCTGATTTAATTCCCACTCTGTTTACCTAACCTTATTTACGCCTAACGACATCTGTTGTCGTGTATGGACTCTACCGCATGAAATTATTTTTTTTTGTCAAGGACAAGCATGCACTAACTAGCCTAGAGAACGATCAGGAATCTACCAGGGAGAGAGAGTGACAGGGGGTGGGGTCTAAAATGGGTGTTACCAAATCTTTTGTGAAAGTTAGATTGAACAAAGGGCTGTATTTAAGCGAGTTACATAAATACCATATACACAATTTTCCTAATTTAACAGATGAAGTGGTGGATCGTGGTGGGTGAAATCGTGAACGTTACATTGTGTAAAGTGATCACTTAAGCAAGCCAATGACAAGTCGTAAGCCCTGTAAGCACCCAAAGACTTCCATAACTACTTTCCAACCTTACTGAGTTTCTCCAGGGTATGCCTGGCTACAACAGTTTAGAGACTAGATTGAATGTGTATTTGATTAGGAAATTGTATAGATTTTTGCGGGGTGTGATCGATAATCCTGAAATTGTGTGAAGCATTGGTTTGTATGTTCCTGATATAGATACATACAAACAATATTATAACATTTAATATATTATATTTATATGTTGATGACTCTTCCGTTTCCCGTACTACCTACAGTATCACAACTTTTATTCTTCGTAAAAAAATTACAAATAAAGTAAAATTAAATAATAAAAGTGACCTAAAGCGCTATTAAACAGAATAGTATTAAAGTAACTTAAGCTCCAAATACTATGCCAGTGAAGTGTACAACTAAAACATCTATTCTTTGAAAAACATTACTGACCTGTCAAAACCAGCTGTGCAGTTTGACACATACCTACTAACAAAGGTAAATTTCAAAAGATTAACCTTACTTAAATTGTAACAGCTAAATGAATCCAGAAATGGCTGTCTGCAATCAATGTATGTGCACAGTAACAAATATTAAACAGACAATTCGTTGCAAAAAATGCTCAAGTTATTACCACACAGATTGTATAAATATCTCCAAAGAAAATTTTAAAAAGATGTCGACAAAAAACATAGAATCATGGATTTGCCCGCCTTGCAAAAAAGATAAAAGTGATAGAAAACAATCTGGGGAGCCTCCGATTATCAATCCATCCCCTAAAGCTAATGATACATCACTTATCACCATCGATGCCAACTCAGTTGCACTCTACAATAGTAACATAGAGGGGCTGCGATCCTCCTTAATCGATTATCTAGAGAGTAAACTTTCTGAAAACCACAAGCAATGGAAACAAATTTCAGATCAAAATACCAGCATCCTCCAGGCTATACAATTTGTAAGCAACCAATATGAAGACCTGAAGACAAAAATTACTGTCATCGAGTCTAGATGCAATCAGATAGAAAAAGTTCAACAAAAGCAATCTGAATTAGTTAAAAGAATAGAATACTTGGAAAATAAATTTGACGAACAGGAGTATCAACAATTAGCCACCAACATCGAAATCCGTGGATGCCATGAAACTTCGGCAGAGTCAACCGCTGATCTCACTCACAGTGTCAAAACCATTATCTCAACAATAAACTGGGAAGGTCAGATGAGCGACATTCTCTCCATACAACGGGCGAGGCAGCACTTCTCAAAAAAGACTCCACGCCCGATTATTGTGAAATTTACCAACCGGACCTGTCGAGATACATTCCTCGACAGAGTTAAATCTCACAATAAACAATCGAAAGGTTATGAGCGCTCACTAAACACTTCCATCTTTAAAAATAACCAAGAAATCAAGCCTATTTACATCTCCGAGCACATTACAAAAAAATGCAAATTTTTACTAGCGGAAACAAAGAAGATAGCCATCCAGAAAAATATAAAATTTGTTTGGATTAAGAATGGACGCATATATACAAGAAAAAATGTCGGTGAGCCATTTCTTTGTATCAAATCGGAGACGGACCTGTCAAAATTGTAATGTCAGTTGCCGATTCGCGGTGTATACAAACTTTCTCTTTTCTATGGTCTTTACAAAAGGCGTTAACCATAAACAACTAATGTGCAAAATAAACCATAAATTATTAAAATTTTCTGAATGGGCAAATCATAGACACCTATTCCAATATTTCATAAATATTAAATTTTGTTGTCATATCAAAACAAACCTAAAAACCATACTGAATTACTTTCCTCTGTCGTGTCAAATAACACATAATTACACTGACGCATTTAAAAACATTATATATCAACTGAAAAGATACACACTCGACAATAAGATCATTCTAAGCAATCATGAAACATTCTTAAACTTCTTTTTATTTTTGTTTCCAACACATACTTTTTATAAAATATATACCTACCTTGATAGTAATACCACAATATACCTAGGTAAAACAGTTCATAATAAACCATTATCATTTCACTTACATAGCAAAATATTCTTTCAAAAATAAGTTTAAGCAATATCGTAATTCAATTCTACTCCTGTAAAATGAACTTACCCTATATACCCGCATCCTGTAACAATCATGTACATTGCAAATATGTAGGTATTTACTACCAACTCTTAATGAAACCTTTTCACTTTAAAAGCTTACAGATCGGTACCCATGACATCAGAGTGACAAAAATGAATATTAATAATCTCGCGGTAGATATAGAGGCATTCGCTCTTTCGCAAACTATAATAGTCCCCTTACCTGAAACATGCACACAATATGATTCGGATATATTTACCTGTACAGAATGTTGGTGTAACAAAAAAAATCATCCAAATTTACTACAGAAAGATATGGAATGGCTAATATAATTGATCTGGTAAACCAAATAGATCCCTTTGAACCAATTACCACTAAAACTGTGGACCAACCAGAAAACTGTAAACAACATTTTTGTAGAGGCACTAGCACACTTAAGATTCTAAATATGAACATACGAAGCATAAATCATAATTTTGACGAACTTCTTGTACTACTGCATCGTCTAAATATAGACTTTCAAATCATTATTCTTACGGAATGCTGGTTAAAAGATAAAGACACAATACAGACGATACCAGGATACACCGGGCATAAAACCTCCAAACATTATAACCAAAATGACGGTGTTGTAACATACATTAAAGCAAATCTAAATGTCGAAGTAACTGAACCAGATATAAGTGACGCCAATTGTTTAAAAATTAATTTGTGTAATGGTACCTACATATATGGGATTTATCGACCACCGTCCTTCCAAAATGCGTATGAATTCACAAATTCTCTTTCTGAAGAGCTACTCACAATGGCCAAAAACCCAACAATGATCATTGCAGGTGACATAAACATTGACATAACTGCAAGTACTCCCACCACAAATGCATCTGAATACCTATCCATGTTAGCTGAACAAGGTTTCGTTCCTGCCATCAGCAACCCAACAAGAGGTAACGCATGTTTAGACCATATTATGGTTAAAAACAAATTCTTGGTGAAAGGAATTGTATGTGAAACTACTATCACGGATCACTTTCCAGTAATGATTGATATTGGAACACAAAAAATAAATACAAAACCTTATACAAAACCCCGACACAACCTAAATTTTGAAATGCTAAAAAAAGACTTGGAAAAAGAAACTTGGTTACCAGTATACGAGACTAATGATGCTAATACATCATATTCAAAATTCCTGTATATTCTACAAAGCCACATTAAAAAAATCAAGAACATATATCTAATAAATCGAGGAAAAAAATTAAGAAATCTTGGATAACTGAAAGTTTAGTTAACTGCATAAATAAGAGAGATGTGTTACACAAACAGTCTAAACTTAACCCTCTAAATTTCGGCTTACAAAACTTTTACAAAAAGTATAGAAATATTTGTAATAGAGCGGTCAAATCCGCTAAACACTTATATTACAAAAATATTATAAAAGAAAATCAACGTGATGCAAAGAAAACATGGGAAATTATAAGAGAAATGACTTCTACACAAAATACTAGAAGCAATGATATATGTGATATGCTGATTCCAAACAAAAATCATGCTACTGAGGATAAGGCCATTACTGAAGTGCTAGATAATGTAAACGGGCATTTCGCTTCGCTTGGTAAAAATTTTGCACAAAATATTTTGTCTCGTCTAAAAACTACTGAAGAAAACCTCAAAACAAATTTAAATTCAGCAAATCCATATTCATTTTTCTTTGCTCCAACCTCCATTCATGAAATTGCTGCAATTATTAGTAACCTAAAGTCTAACAGTGCCCCTGGAAACGATGAGGTAACAGCAAAAGTAGTGAAGTATAATAAAGAACAATTAAGTAAGCCTCTTTGTTATATATTCAATCAAAGTCTCTCAACGGGTATCTTTCCAAATGCACTAAAACTGGCTAGAATCTGTCCAATATTCAAGGGTGGTGATCCCCGTAATCCGAGCCACTATAGACCTATATCGCTCCTAAGTGTTTTTTCTAAAATCTTAGAGAAGATAGTTAAAGTACTTCTTTTAAAATACCTGGATATTCACAAAATAATCTCCAACAATCAATACGGGTTCCAATCAAAACTCTCAACAGAAGATGCAATATGTCAACTAACGGAATTCTTAGTTACACAATTAGATAAAGACAACCGTTGTATTGGTATATTTTTGGACCTAGCCAAAGCTTTCGATACGGTGTCTCATCCACTGCTGCTGCACAAGTTATCAGCTTTGGGAATAAGGGGGACGGCTTTGGCGTGGTTTGAAGATTATCTAAATAACAGGGTTCAGGTAGTTAAATCGGGCGATCACTGCAGCAACCTCCACAAAACTCATATGGAGTACCGCAAGGAAGTGTTTTGGGACCCACGCTCTTCCTCATATATGTCAATGAAATGTGTAACTCCAATTTAGAAAACGGTAAAATAATTTCTTTCGCAGATGACACAGTGCTTCTTTTTCAAGATGATTCCTGGGAAGATGTTTTAAAAAAGGCACAAAGTGGATTGAATCGAATAACATCATGGCTTGACAAAAATCTACTAACAGTAAATGCTTCAAAGACAAAATACATGTGTTTCTCCATCAGTCAAAGAACAGTAATAAAGCAGCCCAAAAATCTACTGATTCACACATGTCAATCAAAAGATAAACCCTGTGATTGTACTAATCTGCAGACAACGGAAGATATACGATATCTAGGTGTGTACATAGACCAGCATCTAAACTGGAGAAAACATATTTTGAATCTTACAATCCGAATAAGAAAGCTTGTTTATTTTTTCAAAGAAATTAGAGATGTACTCGACGCATCGACAAGAATAATAGTATACTATGCACTGTGTCACTCACTCATTAATTATGCAACTGTCAGTTGGGGTGGTGCAGCTTGTACTATATTAGATTCATTAAGCAAAGCCCAGAAAATGGTATTGAGAGTTCTTCATAAAAAGCCATTTCGTTTTCCTTCAGAAGAACTTTTCAGAGAATGTCACGTCCTGGACATCAATCAAACATATTTACTCAACACTTTAAAATATTTTTTCCGACATAAACAAGATCACCAACAAATAACTCATTCACATTCAACAAGGGCACAGGTGAACTGCAACTATCTTGTACCAAAATTCAAAAAAACTTTTTCACAAAGATTTCACCTCTTCCAAGCACCAAAAACATTCAATACTCTTAACACTAAACTTAAAACATGTAGCCATAGTCTCACGTATTTTTCTTCTAAAGTGAAACTCTGGCTGCATGAAAAGGGTAGGAAGCATGCCCAAAACCTATTAAAAGCCATCATATAAACTAAATTTAAAATATACTATTCCTACAAGAACATTTACTGTCACTTACTGTCTTACTGTTACTGTCATCTTTTTAAATACTTTTAATTGTTTTATTTTATTTTATTTTATTAATATCCTATTCAGATCATTTTTTCACTTACTGTCTTACTGTCACTGTCATCTTTTTAAATACTTTTAATTGTTTTATTTTATTTTATTTTATTTTATTTTATTAATATCCTATTCAGATCATTTTTTTCACTTACTGTCTTACTGTTACTGTCATCTTTTTAAATACTTTTAATTGTTTTATTTTATTTTATTTTATTAATATCCTATTCAGATCATTTTTTTCACTTACTGTCTTACTGTTACTGTCATCTTTTTAAATACTTTTAATTGTTTTATTTTATTTTATTTTATTAATATCCTATTCAGATCATTTTTTTCACTTACTGTCTTACTGTTACTGTCATCTTTTTAAATACTTTTAATTGTTTTATTTTATTTTATTTTATTAATATCCTATTCAGATCATTTTTTTTCCTTTGTCTATAATATAATTAATTAACACCATTATTAAATTGTAAACATTTAATTATTACTATTACTTAATTTTAATTGGCAATAAGATTTATTCACAAATGTTATATAAATAATAAATATTCTTGAACTGGAAGAGCACTGTCTGCTATAATACAGTAAATTACTAGTGTAGCAGGCAGGGCGTCAAATCAATTTAGTGTTTACTTGCTGCCAAGACACTCAACAACAATGAAAAAAGCTTCATTAAATTTTTTAAACACTGTAAACATTTGTAACATTGAACATTGAATAAACATTTGAATTTGAATTTGAATTTGAATTTGTTGATACCTTAGACAGCGTCAGTATAGATTTTTTTACATTTTAATATATGCCTATATAAAAGCTACTGCTATGCTGAATAATATCACTTTGGACATGGATCTGTACCATATCTCTGGGAGGGTTTTCCGAAGCAGGATTCTCCAACATCTTAGATAATAATTCTTATGCATGTGTATTACTTATTTATATGTAATAACACGTATGAATTAAATGCCCGTTTGTCATATATATTTTATTTATTAAATAAATTGAAATGAAATGAATGGAGAAGTTGAAAGATTTGGCAGATACTTCGTGGTGCAACATTATAATTTAAAATATGTTTTACTTTACTTTGTAATACACACACAAAATGAGCTATTAAATTACAACGCTCATCATCAGGTATAGATAATAATACCTATACCTAATAGATAATAATACCTATACCTATACCTGATGATAAGAGGGACTGCTCCTCTCGAAACTATAGTTGTAATTTAATAGCTCATATTGTGTGTGTATTACAAAGTAAAGTAAAACATATTTTAAATTTTAAATGAATGGAGAAGTTTTATGATATTGATAATACTATATTTAATTTAAGGAAATAAAAATAAAGATCAAAACTAACAAAACAGTAAAAAATGTTGAAATCTGTCAATAAATAACAGAGAAAAAGAATTTTAAAGTGAGTGTATTTTAGCGCGGAATATTAATTTGACCTCCATCTCGCCTGTGACGTCACGCGTCCGCATAGCCGGGTGCCTGAGCACAAGCCGCTATGTACACCGGGTATGAGATATGACGTCACGCGACCCCACCGGACGGAACAAAATTATTTTCGCAAATGCAAACGATAGTGTTTACAAAAATATATAACCATATTTCATTGTTGCTGAGGGTCTCGGTAGCAAAGTACACACTAAATTAATTTGATGCCCTGCCTGCTACACTAGTATTTTACTGTAGTACAGAGACAGTGATCTTCCTGTAGGTACAGTATATGTGCAAGAATATATATATTGTTTATATAAAACAGTTATTATATTAATAAATCTTTGTGCCAATAAAAATAAAGTAGGTAAAAATAATAATTAGTTTGTTGGTCTTGTGGTTAGGGCTCTCGCCTCGTGATCCAGAGGTCGCCAGTTCGAATTTCACTCCAGACCAGCACAAGCACTAACTAGGCTTAGTTTGAAAATAGTAAGAATATTGATGTGACACGTATTTCATGTTCGCATCTCTATTAAAAAAAATTAAATCGTTAACGAATTTAATAATAGTGTTAATTATATATTACAGACATTAAAAAAATGATGTAAATTGGATAGGGACTAAAAGAAAATATATAAAATAAAATTAAAATACATATATTCATAGAGGTATTTTTCAAATTTTGCTTATATCTTGGCTTCTAAAAGGCTGTGTGCTGCAATGTTATAAAATTTATAATTCTATAACATGTTAGTTTTTGCTTTCAGACACTTATTCAATTTTACTCATATTTTCTTTTCCATTCATTGAAAAAAATGGGAAGCTTCTCCATTTCCCATATACAATAGATTCTTCTTAGCGTGAAGAAAAGGAAGTGAATCAATTGATAGACATCAATAATCCATCATTCGCTTTTTCTAAATGTTATAATATTGTACAATCACGTAACACGAATGAATGAAATTATTCCGAGTTATAAAATAAAAAGAAATTCGCCCAGCGGAATTAATAATACATTATGTTTTCGCAACACTGTGGATGTATGTGGAGTAGTGATTAATTAACCAATTACCGCCTTCAGCAGTCATTAAATCAGGCACGGCGAAATGCCGTAACTCCGACTGAAGTGTAAAAATGAATTATACGTAATATCAGTTGTCCAAAGCGTTTTATCGATTTCTAATAATAATAACCTAGTCGATACTGCAAGATTTTCAAAAGTCTTTAATTGATTGAAGGTTATTTTACAGATGAATGCTATGTTACAAAAGTCACCATCAAATTTTCAACTGAGTAGTTTAGAATCAAAACCAACCTAACGCCATTATCTAGAATAGGAGCCAACGGCCGCCAGACCTACATTATAGTATCAATCTAAATAACTTCAGATTGAACTAATATTTTAAATATAGGAATGACCTTAAAGAATGAATTGTCATTCAAATGTAAAAGAAAAAAATAGTTGGTAAGATATATTTTGATATTCAACGACTCGAATACCAATTTAACATCAAATTTTTTAAAAAAGTCCCAAATAAATTAAGGATAATTATTCTTGGGTTGCGAGTGTTTCGTAAAAAAGGAGCTAAAAGTTTCATTCAGTTTTTCATTCATTTATTTGTTTATTTATTTATTTATTTATTTATTTATTTATTTACGGGAATATTAATAAACGAACAAGGTCTTGTACTGCGAGTAAAGTATGGGAAACAGTGCATTTTTTTTAGAAAAGCACTTCCCGATAAGGTTGTGGCAGTGCGAGCGATGAATCTGTTAACGATAATGCAATGTCACATTTGAGTTTATTCTGTGACATCCTCAAAAGGAGAAAAAAGCAATTGTCATTAAATAGAATGGTTGTTAATTAACTAAAAGATCCACTCTTAAGAATGGTAGTGGAATTCTTGTACATATACATATATATCAGAGAGCATAACATATGTAAAGAGATAAACTAATCAGGAGAGGGGAATGGATCACAGCGAAAGAATGTGCCCCTTCGCGTACGTTTACAGCCCATTTATACTACAAATGTGGGGTATAAAAGCAAAGGTGACATTTTATATGAAACGCAGCCTATAAATTTATAGGAAACATGATTTTGGAAGAAAAAGATACATAAAATCTAGAATTCAGTACATTTTAAATAATTAATCCTCGGTGACTGCATTCAAAATATTTTTTTTATTTTTTTGAATACCTTTGCTTTATACCCCATAATTAAAGTATTTATTCTTCTGTAAATAAATCCCCTAATAAACAAGACATATTTCTTTAAGTTTCATTCCAAACCGAGTCCCTCAAGTGGAAACGTCTTCTTGTAATAAAACGCGACATATTTCGTATTTGAAGCATCTTGATAGCGTTATTAACGAACATTGTTAAGTATTTTAATAAAAGGCTATAACCAAGCACTGATCGTTTCATTGCTCGCTGGGCAACTAGTAATTTATGAAAGAACTGGTGAAGGATTGTCTACAGGGAGACCATGAAAGGGTAGAAGAAATTTGGGAGGACCTCGGGCTAGATGGATGCTGCGATAGCGAGACAGACGACAGGGACAAATGAAGACGATTGGGAGAGGCTTACGTTGATTCTTGGAGAGACAATGTATTTGATCATTTGCCTAGATTTGGTGTGAGTTGCTTTTAGATATAAATTAAGGAATTGTTTCTCCTTTGATCGCTGTCGTCTCTTTCCTGGAAGAGAGGTACTTCTCTTTTGTCACAAGGGAGTTCCATATTGATAATTAAAAATAACATATATTTTTCTTCACAACACCTCTCCATAATTGCAAAAGCGCCGACAGGGCACCAAGTGTAGCCTTATCAAACATAATAATTTCTTTGTCTGTCTGTCTGTCCGTAACTTCCTGTAACGTCCGTAGTCTCATTCAAATTCACGGCTAAAAAACGAAATTATACCGCTGGAAGTAGGGTGCGAACCTCGAACGCGCAAATGCCAGCGCGGCACTTGCGACATTTCTACCACCGCCCCTCCGTGAACCATAAAAAAATACTATATATTAGTTTACTTAATCTTTTAATTCATTCTATTTCTTTGCTGATTAACTATTTGAGCAGCCTTTGAAAATGAACGTTCGTATGGAACAATAAAAAAATAAGAAAAGCAAATATTCGATGTTTCTATAAATATCGAAAACAATCAATATTTGTCAAAACATCGAATCAATCCGATATATCGTACGGAAAACATCGAATAAATTCGATATATCGATGTTAAGTGAATATGGTTATGCCTGTTGGAAGAGCCACAGCTATGCTGAACAAAATCGCTTTGGGTATTGATATATTCCATGTGTCTGAGGGGGTTTTCCGAAGCGGGATTCTCCTACACCTTTGACCAGATTTTATGTTATTTTTAATTTATTAAATATTTTTATTTTGATATATACTTTCATAACATGTATGCCTTGAACACTTAGTTTGTAATGTACATATTATTAAATAAATTGAATTGAATTGAATATCCCTAATACTAGGACACGCCCTGACTTCGATACGGTAACGCAAGCAAATACTTAACCTGAACATCACATAGGCCTGATGATGGACCCTGCAATGGGATCCAAAACGTCGGCCAGAAGACTTTTAAAAACAACTGATTTGATCCATTTTTTCGCTGCTTGGTTTTTAAAAACACCCTTTGCCCCCCTTAAAATTTTGCTAGACTAGCCTTTTGCCCAGCCGCCTGGTCCTGCCTAATGATAGAGACGACCCTGTAAGATAGTATACACCGAGAGGGCGCTTCGGCGTCATCCTGACTTGGCGCAATGACTTGCAATAGTTGGACGGGCTCGCCGACCACAGACAAATCCGGCGCCATTTGTTTAAATACAGCCAACCCCCTCGCGGGCGCCGCCATTGCGGCGAGCCGTTTATCTTGGGTTTGCACCCTCGTTTACCGCTTGCGCCCTGCATTACTGAATATAAAATTTGCATCTCGCGGGGGTTCGTGACCATCACAATACACCCTCATCGTCACCCGCCCTAATCCTGTGTCTATTTATATATCTATCTTCTATTTCTTCGAAAAATCCTTTCGTATTATGAAATTTTAAATATTATTATTATTATTATTAAACCCAAACTAATTTGTACATTATGTCTTCCCTTCTACTCCCGTCCCACATTCCCCTCCACCCTCTCCACTCGCTATTAATGTAAGTTAAAGTAAATTTTTAAATTCAGTGGAAAATTTTTAAGATTGTTTTGGTGTTAATTTTTCCCAAAACAAAATAAATAAATAAACACACAAATACACACACTCACACAAACTCACTATTGGATATGTTTTTTCTTATTTTTTTATCGATTGTATATATGTGTTTTCTTGTAACTGGCCCAAAACTCTGTACATCAATTATTGTTTTTTTTCAACATTGATTAATTATATGGCTGTAAGAAAACCAATAAATGAAAATAAAATAAATTTTATTATTATTATTATTATTATCATTATTATTATTATTATTATTATTATTATTATTATTGATAATGGGCAGGCAGCTTAAGCTGATAGGCCCATATCACTGTCTCTCATTTGAATATCCAGCCTATTCTTAAACTGATTGACACTGGCTGCAGACACAGCGCCAGGCAAACTGTTCCACGTATTGACCACTCTATTGCTTAATGCATGCTTTCTTGGGTTACACGAGAACCGAGACTTGTTCAACTTCAGGTGATGTCCTCGAAGACCCACATTAGTGTTAAATGCAAACATATCTGTCATATTAGGAATATTGTAGTAGCCCGATAGAATCTTGAATGTCTCGATGAGGTCACCTCTTGCTCGTCGCTCCTGAAGAGTGGGCAGTTTCAAGACTCTCAGCCTTTCCGCATATTCCAGGTTTTTAAGACCCAAGGGCAATTTTGTGGCTCGTCTCTGAACATTTTCCAGTAAAACTATATCTTTAGCAAAATATGTATTCCAGATCTGAGAGGCATATTCGAGGAGAGGCCTCACATATGTCTTATAAATAGATGTGAATAGTGGTACTGTCAGATGTTGGAATGATCTTCTCACTAAATACAAAATAAAGTTAGCCTTCTTAACCACACTCGCTATGTGTTCACACCATTTAAAGTCCTTGGTAATAGTAATACCCAGATCCTTCTGCGAGACCACTGACTTAATCAGGCTTTTGTTTAAGGTATACTCAATATTTAAGGTAATTTAAACAAATTATTATTATTAACAACATTTTTAAATGTATGTTCTGAGAACACAAATATCATTACCAGCTGCGAAATCTATGTATACTGTGTCATGATAAGAGACAACAGATGTCATTAGCGTAGCCTCTTGAAATATACGGATGATTCCTATTTGGAACATATACCTATGTAACTTTTTAAAAAAATCGATGTGTGGATGTTCTTACGATGGAATTGGTGAAGGTTGCATTGTGTAGAGTGATCACTTAAGTCAGATCAGGACTTCCACACACATTTGTCGTATAAATAGCTTCGCCTCTGTGAGATTTCTATAATTTATCATAATTAAATTATTACAATTTGATATCATTCAATGTTTAATCACAGTATACTAAGAACAGTAATACAATCTTCATACAAACTGGCCGCTACCCATTAGAATGTGTGCGTGCGTGCTCGGCGCCGTGTACGCGCGCACTGTGACGCACACATTGACATAGAATATGGGGCGCAAGGCAGCGGCTGTAAGGGCCGTGCCATTCGCGCTCGCAGCCGCCGCTTTAGAAAAAAAAATGCGCTTCCTGAAAAATAAGCCTTTTTTTATGTTTGTGGTGCTTTACTAAAAAGGTGTGTTGATTATCACAAAGACTGTGAGTTTTTAAAAGTCTACGTTGATGTTAATCAGCGTTCTTGCAATTTAAGTGCAGAAACTAGGTATACTAATTACAGAAATTTTCGGGTTTCGTGTCCATCTTATGCGTCGGAATCTCAGACGCTACGAGTTAAAAGAAAGGGAGTAAAAATAAAGTGACAACCCTGGCGTCAACGCAAGAGTAGGCTAATAACTCGCCGACAGGCCGGAGATTAACTACTGTTCTGGGTATACTGTGGTATAATCCCACAAAAAAATTTTCACTCTTACTTTGGAGGGGAATTCATATATTCTACAATACAAAATATTTAAATCTATTAGGTTGTGCAGACATGCACAATTGCAATAAACCTCCATTTATAAGCATTGTAATTCAGTATGAATTATAAGTTAGTTGGAATTATATTTTTGCTTTGTATCATCAATGTAGTTGACAATTGATTTTTTTTGAAAACATAAAAAAAAATAGTTATTGAGACACGCGACATCAAAATTTGCATTTTTTTTTCAATATTTCAGACTCATTTTTTGCAAAACGTTGGACTATCATTATAGTAACTTACGTGTATTATGAAAAATTCATTTCCATTAATAAAAGTAAAAAAAAATTATGAAAACCTCCCGATTCCAATTGGAAAACATTCCGAATTGAATTTTTTCAGGGTTTTAAATATTTTACTTGAGTTTTATTGAAACGAATGAATTTATCGTAATCGATATAAGTTACTGTAATGATAGTCCAACGTTTTGCAAAAAGTAAGTCAGAAATATTGAAAAATAAATGCAAAATTTGATGTCGCATATCTCCTTAACTATTGATCATGGTTGTTTGAACATTTTCGACTCATAATCACAGCGGGAATTCACCTGTAGAGTATTGTGGACTAACTCTGTTCCACCCTGTATTTGTATCAAATTAGATTTATATGCTGCGCCCCATCCGATTATGCCATATTGCAAAAGTGACTGGGACCTAAAATAGTGCCATGTGGAATACTAAATTGTGAAGATTCTGAGTCACTTAGGTAATTAATTGTTTATCATATAATTACATTTTTCAGAGCATATCCAAGTCTGGCAGAGCTCGTAATGCACAAGAACTACTAAACACCGATGCTGTAAGAGAAAGTGTCGATGATGGTTCAGAAACCTCAGTTTAATGTCGTGAACAAGAAGTTTCCGAAATAAACGATGTCGTGAGATTTTGTAATTTTTTTTTACCTGGCGTATAGTAAATCAACAAGGTCTGATGCACATGTGGTTTTAATAGGATTGTTCCATTTTGCATATTATATAATATCTCGGGCTACAATACAAATCAATGCACTTCTCGATCACGTAATGTCAAATTTGGTTATGTCAATTGGCCTCCTGATTTAATTGCGTCTGTTTTTTTTTTGGAAAATTTTTACATAACGGAAAAGATCTTCGGTAACATACATCACACATACAATTTTATTCCAGAAAAACGCCAATTTTTATTTTATTTATTTATTTGATTTTGGTACACGGCACCATTAGAAAAAAACTAACCCATAAAAACCAAGTTTTTATTTCCTCCCTTTCTCATTGAAACAGGTTTCGCGCCTACTCCACGCGTCGGGCTCGAAAATTAAACGATATATAAATCGTTAAAATTTCGAAAAATCCAAAATTATACTACAATTTTTAAATTTTTAAAACAAAAATTTGTTAGATCATTTTTATCGTCGCCACGATCCTGCCTGCAAAGTTTCAGCTCGATTGGATCACGGGAAAAGGGTTAAAAATCGATCCAAAGTTTTTTCGGCAGACAAGCCGACAAGCAAACATGCAGACAAGTAGACGCTACGAGTTAAAAGAAAGGGAATAAAAATCATAAAATGAATAGATTTTTCAAATAGATGACTAAAAATGATAACATAAAAAATACAAATTAAATGGAAAACTCAAGCACGTAATAAAAGAGAAGATATGTATTATGCTAATAATTATAAAGTAAAAATATAAAAACAAAATATTAAATGTAAGGTTGAGAATAGAAGCGTTAGAAGAAAATGTCGCAGAAACGACGCCGCATCTCTTGGCTGCGTAATTGAGGGTGGTGATCCGATAGGAGATGGCACTGTATAGGTCTTTCCATTTGAGAAAGACAATCGAATTAGTATGTGTAAGTCGTGCGTACGACGCACATTGTTCGTTGTGTTGGTATTTTCGGGTAAAAGGGTATTAACACTAACACAACGAAACCATGTGCGTCGTAAGCACGGCTTACACAGACTAATTCGTTTGTCTTTCTTAAATGGAAAGACCTACAAGAGGTAAAATTGTAAGTAACAAATTACCAACAATTGAACATGTAATAAAAACAAAAGATTTATCTAAATATAATAATTTCATTGTCTGTCTATCTGTCTATAACTTGCTGGAATTACGACTTAAGATAATTAAAGTATGACACGCAATCAGCGTACAACACGCAAGGGTCGCCACATCAAATTACACCGTCTTGAAATTTTTATAATAGTATTATTGTATTAAATTTAGTTTTAGGTTTAAGCGAATAAGGTCAATTTCAAAATACAAATTAATGGTTTTCTATTCATGAATTGTCAGCTTCAAAATCCTGTAATTATCATGCCCCGTGATTTTTCATGGGTGTACGACTAGTATAATACTAAAAGTTACAATAATTAAACAAATTTGTGAATTTATCAGACGGAAATGGCTCAAAACTGATCAAAAGTGAATCAGAAAAAATATCTGATATGTAATAATACTCTTTTCCAAATCTGTGAATCCTTATGGCGATGAAATACTATACTTTGCCCAGTTCTTCTAGAAAGGATTTGATAGATAATTAGTTACGTTAGCATTTTTTTTAATCGAGATACGAACACGGACTACTAGTGATGCAACGAATACGAATATTCGTATTCGCCGAATAGTAGATATTTACCGAACATTCGTATTCGCCGAATATCATCACGAATATTAAAAACAAGCTATTTGTAACTGAACGCAGCGCAAATTACGATTTGGCTGTGCACCGTGAATCCTACGCACTCTATATAACATCGAATGAATGGATTTGTTAAGTTCTCAAATTTTCAATTTTTACGTGTTTCACAGCATAACAATAAGTTCTTTCATCTAGTTTCGTTGGGTTATTAATAAGTTTAGGTGCTCATTTCATATAGTTTTTGTTTTGTAGTACGTATTGTTCGTTCCATTTTATTTCCGTTGTGTTAACTCTTATAAAATAATTTCAAAATACCTAAATCTAATAATAACATGACCTCTCGTAAGCGTGAAAAAAGTGGTATTTGGAAACATTTCGATAAGAAATCTGGTAAGTTAGATTTAAATATGCCGGTGGTAAATTTTAATTATTAAATCTCTTAGTAAAAAAAAGAACAGTGGTGTGTTATTTATTACCTTGTTGTATTATTCGTATTCGCCGAATAGTAGGTTTAATATTCGTATTCGGATTCGTATTCGTGAAAGTAGTATTCGTTGTACGTTGTTAATACGTATCACATCAACCAACTATCCTAATTTGGAATATCTTTAGGCTATAAACGAAAGTAAATATAGATTAAGCTAGTAATCTATATTTACTTTCGCACGCGGAGATTTTTAGTAACTTTTAATCATATTTTATCAATTTGTGTATTAACCTTAACATATACATACATATTGTTACAGACTTTTTATAGAACTTTTTGAGATCTACAACTTCTTTAAAAACAAGGATTCAAATATTTCTTACCGTTAAGGCAGCGTTCATAAAAAAACACATCGCTCAACCATTTTTTCGTCGACTTTAGTTGTAAAATAGGCCACCATAAAAAGCCTTTTTATTTTAATGGGATAATATATAGCCCATGTCCACCCTGAAAGTTCATTCTAAATATTGGTGAAAGAATTTTTGAAATCGGAATGAGCAGTTTCGGAGATTACCTCCTACATCCAAACTTACAAACCTTACCTCTTTATATATTAGTATAGATTGCAATAAGAAAATAAAAATATATTTATATTTTGAACCACCTTAATAAATAAAAAATATTTTTCCACATTCGGTTAGCACGGATATTTCCAGTTGGGAAATTAATTTTATTTTTCTTTCAGCGTAATTAAAATGGCGTAATCCTCCCGGTTTTCCAGTTCTAAAGAAGCACTCATATTTCCCTGACGTAAACAACAGGACAAAAAAATGTTTTCCTAATTCCCCTGAAAGGTATTCTAAATCCTTTGGCATTTAAAAGCCTTTTTACAAACTCGATAAAAATAACATTAATCCCCGATTTAAAAGGGTGAAGGACAATACTGTAATGTCAAAACAAGGACGTTTCGGGTCACCCAGGGTGGACCGCGTTTCGCATTGCAGACGGGAAACACAAAGGCGATAAGTACTGTAAATATATTTTTACAAATATATTTATTTACACGGTATATAATGCTATGTATGGTCAGTTCTACTTTACGGTGTTGAAGCATGGACGCTGAAGGTGACTACTCTAAATCGCCTAGAGGCGTTCGAAATGTGGATGCATCGTAAAATGTTAAGGATATCTTGGACTGACATGACTAGTAATGTTGAAGTTTTACGTAGAGCAAATACAAACAGACAGTTACTCAACATAGTAAAGCTCCGTAAAATTTCATATTTTGGTCATATAATGAGAGGCGAAAAATACTCCATCCTTCAGCTCGCCATGAAGGGGAAGATTGAGGGTCGCAGAGGGGTCAGAAGGAGGCGGCATTCCTGGCTTTGAAACCTCCGAGAGTGGACCGGGATAAGAAGCGTGGAAGAGCTGTTCCGCACTGCCCTGGACAGGGAAACTTTCTCCCAGATGATCGCCGACGCCGGGGGGACCCGACAGGGCACATGAAGAAGACACGGTATATGTCTTTACATATAAGCTTGCAATTGAATTAGTGTAGGTACAATGCGTAATACACGCATTGTTTCGTTGTGTTAAGTTTGCAGATACGGGAGGGGCGTATCCGTAAACTTAACACAACGAAACAATATGCGTATTACGCACTGTACCCACACTAACTCAGTTGCAAACTTATATGAAAAGACCTATAACAGGCTTTGTTCGCGTGAAAAAGATGTTCTGCAGTCATTTTTTTAATTTTTTTATTTATTTCTTAAGTCAGTTAATATTACAATTTGTATATTAACCAGTATTTAACACTTTACATTCTCAAATCTATTACTAATATACTATCCATAATAACCTACATATATACATTTACATCTAATCTAATCTATGGTACAATCTATGATTAATAATACATCTTATGCTCCACAATTCCATACTATTTTTACAATAATTATAGCATTTGTTTTTAAATTCATTCATCTTATTTATAATCTTCATCGTATATTTTTACACCTCTGTACATTAGAAAATTCTGTGTAGGTATATACTTTTTTCTTATATGGTAATCTTATTCTATTCCTATTTCGGGTGTTATATGTATGTATATCACTATTTACAATAATTTTGTTAAAAAAATATTTTGGCATTTTGTTATTGAAAATTTTATGTATAAACATGAGAACGTTTTAAATAAGTTTTTTTTCCATCCAATTGAGTGCTTTTCTCATTTCTTAAATTCTGATGTATTTACTTTTTTTAATATGATTCTCATTGCCCATGATCTCAACCTTGTATTACGAATGCGAATGTTCAGATGCTGCGCGTTCTCAATATTATTTTATGGAATGGAAGCATAGTCACTTGCAGAATCCCAATTATAATTTCACTGTCTGTCCATCCGTCCGTCATAACTTCGTGTAACGTCCGTAACTTCTTTATAGTATTTTTTTTATTTTTTCTTCTTTTAGGAATCTACATGTAAAAGTACCGTCATTTTGATGGATTACAGCTAGTATCTACTCTAAATAAGATGGATGAGCAGAGTTGCGAATGTAGGCGTTATGACGCTGAGATGAATCAAAAAAAAAGTAATGAATAAAATAAAAATTTATAAACTTTAATATTTAAGACACGTGATAAATATCCAGAGAACTTTGAGATCCTGTAATAATAATGCAGGGAAAGATTGCCGGAAGTCGGGGCCCTGGAAGAAGGGGTCTACTGTAGAGCGATTCCTGGGCGCAGTAAATAAAGTGATGAGAGCCAACGTCCGTTGAACGGATAGGGCACAAGAAGTAGAAGAAGGAGGCAAAATAAAATAGACCGAAAAAAAAATTCGGCTTTTTTCATTTTATTCGACTTTTTCATTTTTCAATTTTTTTTTTTAAATTGATATAAGTTAATAAGTAAATTCAACTTAGGAAAAAACTGCGCATCTCCATAACTATTGATATTATATGTAGAGTAGGAGCCGGCGAGCGCCAGACGATTATCAAACGTTATAGCATTAGTTACAGACGATTATCAAACGTTATAGCATTACTTACAGACGATTATCAAACGTTATAGCATTAGTTACAGACGATTATCAAACGTTATAGCATTAGTTACAAACGATTATCAAACGTTATATTACGTTATAATATCAAAGCTAAAATATTTTCTGTAGATGTACACTATAGTAGGTAAGGTAAATTTTGGATATTATGACAATTGAGTTCGGGGGATTTTGGCAGATAACAGGCAATACAGGTAAAAAAAAATGTGTAAGTAAAACGTAATGATAACAGAACTGTTTTTTTAATATGTTTAACGGAACAGCACTATCATATCTATAATTGTCATAATTCTTACCTCCTATAGATAGATCTACTGAAAACATTTCAGGTTTCATACTATAACGTAAGTCTGGCGGTCGCTGGCTCTTGGTCTATTAGGTCATGTCAAAAATGCAAACTTTGATATCGCATATCTCAATAATTATTGACATTAGGTCATGGTTGCTTGAACATTTTCGACTCACAATCAAAGCGGGAATAGACTTGTAAAGTTTTTGCTACTAGCTATGAGACGCCCTGTATAAAAAAAACCCTTGCGACATACATAAGGTTATTTGGAAAACATTAATAACCTCGTAGGACTATATTCCCGCCTTGATTATGAGTCGAAAATGTTCTAGCTATTATGACCTAATATCAATAGTTAAGGAGATATGCGACATCAAATTTTGCATTTTTTTTCAATATTTCCGACTTATTTTTTGTGAAACGTTGGACTATCATTACAGTAGTTATATCGAATATGAAAAATTCATTCCCTTCAATACAAGTCAAATAAAAAAATAAAAAGCTTCGAATTCCAATTGGAAAACATTCTAATTGGAATATTTTCAGGGTTTTTATCATTTTATTTAACTTGTATTGAAACGAATGAATTTTTCGTAATCGATATGAGTTACTGTAATGATAGTCCAACGTTTTATAAAAAATAAGTCAGAAATATTGAAAAAAAAATGCAAATTTTGATGTCGCATATCTCCATGTATGTTCTTTTTGATTTTATGATATATTTTTTATGTAAAAGCCTATACGCATTGCTGCTTTTTACTTTATATTTTTAAATTTTATACTCATGTTTTGGTGCAATTCCTGATACTTTTATATTTTGCTACTTATAACTTATATTGTTTAATGTATATTCATTTTAATTTCATGTTATATTTTTTATGTAAAAGCCTATACACATTGATGCTCTTTGAAATATGCTCTATATTTTAATTTTTATACTCATGTTTTGGTGCTATACAGATATTGTTTAATGTATGTGCTTTTTGAAATTTATATTATATTCTTTATGTAAAAGCCTATACCTAATGGGCGTAAACAAATAAACAAATAAATAAATAACTATTGATATTAGGTCATAGTAGCGTGAACATTTTCGACACATAATCAAGGCAGGAACATAGTCCTGCGAGGTTAATAATGTTTTCCAAATAACCTTGAATAGTACGCGGCGCATTTGAAACGGATCCTCTTAAATTATCTTCACAGTTTTTCACGAATGGATATATTCAGTAGACATGTCGCGTTTGACACGGGTGATGTTCACTGAGCGAAATAATCAATTTGGCAAGTCCCATTTCATTTCTTAGACTTTTTGAGGTTATGCACGTGGCAGGTTTCACATTAAACTTATGAGGAGTGGAGTGGAGGAAGGGTGAAGAAGGTCTCGGAACAAACTAGAACGCTTCTCCTGTTCGCGGGTTTCTCGCAAATGTGGCTCCGAGTGGTGATATCCTTGCGATTTAAATTATAATTCCTGTACATCATTTTGGATTTAATAAACATTGTAAATTCATCTATGTAGAAGTCCATTCACTTTAGATGAGCCATTTGCATTAGTGTGAATAATACCCTCTGTAACACGTAAATTGTGAAATTGTATTCTTTTTTTAAACCAAGTTCAATAATATTTATATTTATTTTTTGCGTTGTCATTTACTCAAAAAAGTAACCCATAAAAACCAAGTTTTCATTATACTCCCTTTCTTTGTAAAATATAACAACAATTAAAGACGAATTAAAACATATAACATAACACTAAAATTACAGTAATTTAATATATTTCTAAAATGTCACATGTTTTGAGCTTTGATAAGACACTTCATGCTTTACGATAAAATTCTTATAACATTTATCAATCAATTTAGATTTTCGACATTCGTAGTGAAGTACCTATTATGTATACCGACGGAGTAATTCAAATTTAGAAAATATTCCGCGACGTTATCGGGCCGCTATGCCAGTAATCAAACTTTTCTAATGATTCCAATTTGAAAAAACCAATAAAATTTCTAAAAATCCGAAATTATACTATTATTATTAAATTTTTTTAACTAAAATTTTATATATCTTCTTGATCGTCGCCACGAGTCTACTTGCCAAGTTTCAACTCGATTGGATCACGGGAAAAGGGTTAAAAATTGATGCAAAGTATTTTCACCCGGCAAGCCGGCAAGCAAGAAAGAAAGGAAGTAAAAAAAGAATGTTACGAGATTTTGTAAACGGACTGTTACTCACACTAATGCAAGTAGCTCATCTAAAGTGAACGGACTCTACTATCAACTATCATATATTGTGGATTTCCCTAGTTTAGTGAACGTGATTAATTATCGATTACCCTGCGGTTATCGCACAATATGTCATACTCCATTTTACATATATGCTTCTCAGGCGCCTACAGTAGGTACACAAAAGCATGACTTTTACGTAAACATATTTACGTAAAAGTCATGCAGAAAATTTTGGAACCTTCTATGCGGTGCAGGGTCCCCGACCCATTAGGATAAGAGTAGAAGAAGAAGAAGAATTTGTAGATCAATTCAATTCAGTTTGTATTGTACATTTATAATATTTTTACTCCCTTTATATTAACTCGTTTCATCTGCTTGCTTGCTTGCCGGCTTGCCGTCAAAAAAAACTTTGGATCGGTTTTTGACCCTTTTTCCGTGATCCAATCGAGCTGAAACTTGGCAAGTAGACTCGTGGCGACGATCAAGAATATCTATCAAATTTTCATTAAAAAATAATAATTATAGTACAATTTCGGATTTTTAGAAATTTTATTGGTTTTTTCAAATTGGAATCATTAAAAAAGTTTGATAACGTCGCGGAATATTTTCTAAATTTGAATTACTCCGTCGGTATACATAACAGGTACTTCACTACGAATGTCGAAAATCTAAATTGACTGATAAATGTTTTTAGAATTTAATCTTCAAAGCGTGAAGTGTCTTATCAAAGCTCAAAACATCTGACATTTCAGAAATATATTACATTACTGTAAGTTTAGTGTTATGTTATTTGTTTTAATTCTTCTTTAATTGTTGTTATATTTTACAAAGAAAGGGAGTATATTAAAAATTTGGTTTTTATGGGTTACTTTTTTATTGTCACTTAAAAAAGGTTTTGAAATATTGTGAGTATTTAAATAAATAAACTTTAATATAATTTTGCATCAGAATGTTTATTATCAGTACGAGTATTTTGACAAATTTTAATCATACATATTTATTTTAATTGCATTAAAAAAAAGGTTAGTCATGGTCCCTCATGAAGATGGGTTAGAAAGTCCTCTCAGTCATAGTCATAATACTTCAATATCTAATCCGAGAGCTTTCATTTACAGTAGCATTTCACTGCGATGTCCAAAACAGAACTCAAAATGAAAAACTTGGCGTTAGTCGACGTGATAATGGGTACAGTCAAATTTCTTCATCATTTACAATTCGCCAAAGGCCGTCTGTACCTGCAACGGCTTCTTCGATCTTCTTAGTATTTCCAGTTGCTCCAGAACAGTTGTTCCATGGAGCGACATAGCCTTCAGACGATGAAGACATCCTTGTAAGGTCTGTGATCAAAAAGGCTGGCAATCAGATGAAAGATGGTTGCACAAATTCTGCAGATTTTGGCGCAGGTTCCAGGGTTCCTTCTGAGGCTGGTCTTGCTGTGCCTCCTCGGCATTTGGTATATATTCTCCATTGTTGACCTTGTTAGGTCAAGAGATATCTGAAAATTGACAGATGTTGAAAATGTTCATGTAGCCTTTACTTTAAACAATTTTTATTAACCAATTAGAAAAGACATAAAAAAATCAAAAATATATTTAAATGCCACCGGGACTCGAACCACGGACCTCACATTCTATCCGGGAATGGCGCGTTATCCAATTTCGCCATGGCACTCTGGTAAGTTAACGAAAATTTTTCAACCTTATATGTAGTCTCATTTTAATTGATTAACATTTTTATTCCATTTTTAAAGCAATCCGCTTTTTATGATGCAATAGTCACGAATACCTTCGCGTATCTGCCGCTAGAGGACGCCAGAAATTAATTAATTTCAGTTTAATTTTTGGAAACATTTGATGCAACACATATATTCTTATTGTGAAGTTGCAATTTCAGAACAAAGTTCTGTGAATTATTAATCAATTTTTATTAATCAATTAGAAAAGACATACAGAAAAAATCAAATTAACGAAAAAATGTTTAAATGCCACCGGGATTCGAACCACGGACCTCACATTCTATCCGGGAATGCCTTTACTTTCTTAGTTTCTGAAAGTGTTATCGAGTTCATGATTGTTATACAGAATATATTATTCGGGGAGTAACAGAGCTAGTCCACACCACTTTACATGTGGATTTCTGCCTTTATTATGAGTCAGAAATGTTCATATTAGGTCAAAAAAGTTCGTATTCAAATGTTCATATTCAGTTAGGGAGATATGCGACATCAAAGTATACATTTTTTAAAAAATATTTCTGACTTATTTTTTGCAAAACGTTTTATTATCTTTACAGTAACTTACATCTTATATGAAAAATTAATTTCCCCTTAATACAAGTCATACTTATAATTTAATACAAGTATTTTCAAACTACCTACATGTACTATGAAAATAGGACTAACTTGCTGGTGTCCTGGAATCGGGCTCGAACCACCAACCACTCAATTAATCAGCGATTGACACTACGCCAACAAGCTACCTTTTTTTATAATATTGTCACGAGATGGTACAATCAGAAGAAATTACGCACTATCGAAATCTCTAGAAATGAATGGGCTATTCTTGTAAGTTCCGGGTTCGATTCCCGGTGAGGTCACAGTTAATCTAGGTGATTTACTCAAGCCTGGGTGTTTTGTTGTGTTTCGATTCTAAAATTGGGCCTCTTAGCCTGTTAAAGCATAACAAAAAAAAAATATCCCCATAGAAAATACAGGCCAAATAAAATAATAAAACCTTCCAATTCAAATTGGAAAACATTCTAACTGGAATTTTTTCAGGGTTTTTATTATTTTATTTAAGTTTTATTGAAACGGATTAATTTTTCGTAATCGATATAATTATTTTTCAACGTTTTGTAAAAAAATAAGTCAAAAATATTGAAAAAAAATTGAACTTTGATATTGCATAGCTCCATAACTATTGATATTAGGTCATGGTTGCTTGAATATTTTCGACTCATCAAGGCAAGGAATCTACCTGCAAAGTATTGTGGACCACCTCTATTACACCCTGTATATCTTTGTGTTACAGATAGAACCATTTTATAATGAATAAATCTGCGAGTCTTTTTTGCTCACCCATTTTTACGTTATTAAATCAGATGCGGTGCGACAGCTGAAATAATTACGCAAACAGTAAAAAATTTCTAGGTATAAAAAATATATATTTTTTCTCACAACAGTTCTATAGAGTATAAATACGTAAACTTTAAAATTAACGCACCAAGTCATTCGCATGGTATTGCGAACAGAATACATTACGATGTACCCTCAATTTATTTTGAAACACCAGCAAAAGTGGGTATGTACATCCACTTAACGTTGCTACAAGCGCCCAGTTTAATTATAATAAAACCCAATTTGTTAAGCACAAAGCAATTCGAATTACCTTATTTTAAATGTTTAACCGCAAATTAATAAACGTATTTTTAATTTATTATCCAAAGGGCGGAGATTATAAGGCAGAAGGGTTGGTTGATTCAAGTCTCGGAGTAGTTAATTACAATTTTTGGTAGGTTCGTATTGAGATAAAATATTCCACGAAATTGGCCAGGTATTTTAAACTTATTAAAAAATAATTTAGTGCGAAGATGAAGGTCCCAGAGTCCAGGTAATAATTAGACTAATCTATAAAACAATTTAAAGGTGATAAAGAGATAAATATGTAATTAAACAATACATGAGGCTGTGTACCTATGAAACTATTTCTGGGGAGACTTTCAATACGAATTCACCTTTTGACTGCATTTTCGAAAATGTGGGTTTTTGCTATTTCTTTCTTTCAAAAGTTATATATTTTCTAACCATAACCTATTCAATACTTTTATATTTATGTAAATCTAATAAAATAAATAACATTTGCCATAATTAAGACGTATAGTATTTTTTAAAACATAAATTGCAAGTAAACAGACTAACAGATTTTTAAATAATTGTAAAAAATTTAAGATAATCGTTTACTTTGTAATATTATTGAATAAAAAAGACATCTCACGAGGCCATTCAGTCATAAAATGCCCACAAAGTGGAGTATTTTCTTCATTTTTAAAACATCGAAGGTTTGGTAATTTATTAATCAATTATTTAATTTATTTTGTGACATTTTGATAAGATATTCGTATTTAAAATATATGTATCCTGATGAATAAATTTATAATGAGATATTTCCCTACAAAAATGTCATAAAAAACACAAGAGAAGATATGAGAAAAAATGGCGAAATTTGCTCATTCTGCTGGACGATCGCCTTAAGGAAAATTGTTATTTACTCGTATTTGGAATACAGTCATTCATGATTTTATAGCGATTCTATTGGATGGTCTATCATCAAGATTGACGATATACCCTGCTATGGTATATAAAAAAACGGTCAAAAAGATCGTATACACGGAAAAATACCTCGAAAAACTCTTAATATAAAAAGTTACATTTTCGTAAAAAACGAAAGATTAAATATATTGGAAATTCATCATGAAAATCCTACAAAAAACTTGAGTACAGGAAAGAAAGAAAAATATGTTTAATTTCAGACCCCTTAAATGGTATCAAAGTGGACAAAGATGTAATGCGGGATCTTACATGTAGATGGCAATAGTTACCGTCAATTCGATTAATTAGATGAAATGCTTGCTGGTTTAAAAGCAGTTATTTCAAGTTTAAAAATGATACATATTGACACTTCACGCCATAGATGCCCATATAATAAAACAAGAAACCATAGAAAATTAATATTTGATGTTTGAATAATCATTCATCATAGATCATAAAAAATATCCGGTATGGAAAAGGCAAATTTTGTGTTAAAAACGGAAATAAGTCTAGATGACGTATCCGGTAGGGAAAATGCATTTTTTTTGTTAAAAACAGAGATAAGTCTGGACGACGTATCCGGTGGGAAAAGGCCCAATGATATTTTCTTAGGTAATGTGGGGTATACATTATATTGCGCGCCGACGTAATGCAGGATCGTACAGTTGACATGTTTGATAATGAATGGGCCCACTTATGATAAACGTGATTTGTCAATTTCTATGAATAAAACAGCAAAAACATATATTTTATATATGCATCTATGGCGTGAAGTGTCAAAATTTATCATTTTTAAACTTGAAATAACTGCTTTTAAACCAGCAAGCGGGAAATTTGACTTCAGTTATGTAATCAGGATCCTTTATTACACCAGGAACAATTTTTCTTCCATCAAAATTCAAGTACGCTTGTATTCTGGACTATAGCCGATAAGAACCTCACTCGTATGCCTTTGAAGAAGCCTAAACGGATAAATGACAATCTTAATCATTTAAAAAGATAGTAGGTTTACCTGGAATTTCGCATGATTTTTAATATTTCTTTTTCGTCAACAGTTACCCACACATTATACTCGAATTTTAAAAGAAAATCAATTTTTAAAAACACTAAAATTTGTGTTGGAAAAGATGCAACGCAAGCGACATGTCATGATTCAAAAACGGAATAAGAAAAGTGTATTGATAATATTGATAATACATACGTAGGTACCTTCAATTAAGTTCTTCCAGGTGACACTCGAAGCCAAATGATCGCTGTTTTGTGATTCGGTTCTATAAATTGCCAAACGGCCCGAATGAATTCAGCGTCAGATATTTTATAAGAAATTGATCGTGTTTGACAGTAAACATGTGACGGTGGTATTATGGAGCGTGGTTCAGATCAGACAAGCAAAAAATTAGTGAGTAAAATGAAATAATAAGAGGAGCGTGTACGCGTGATTGTGATAATTAATATTTTCATATTGGTTAAAAATGTACAATATATTGATACAATAATACTATGCCTAGAGAGATGATAAATATAATTGATAACACTTAAATGTTAAAAAAAAATAAGACAAAACTGACTGTTTTCTATTCTATGTACAGGACCACCCTAATATATGGCCATCAGATTTGGATCCTGACGGAGAGAGTGAGACCAAGGATCCAGGCTGCCGAGATGAGTTGATAGAGAGAGAAAGAGAGAGAGAAGTGCCGACATAAGGCACACACTCGGCATGGAACCCTTACTCCAACATAGAAAAATCACAATTGGATGACAGGAGAACATGGAAACACCTTATAGAGTCTATGGGCCCCCAATACTACTAGGACAAGGGGATGAAGATGATGAAAACTTAAATGCAGTTAAATTATTAATATTTGTTTTTGAAGTGGTACAAATATAACTATTGGTTTGTGATAGCTAAAATAAGAAATAAATGTCTTCGAATCGAAGTCTCACGACGATTCAAAGACGTGTGCATTTTCAAAAAAAGTCCAAGTGCCGAACCATTTCCGTGTTTTATCGATTTTCGGTTCCGTATTCAAAAGTTATGAAACTATATAAATTTGACAGCTGCATTGAATGTCGAATATATAATGACTTTCAAAGCTTGTGCTATATCTTCTCTCTCTGCATTATTCCTTTTTTTTTGTTTTTAAATTTCTATATTATTATGTTTTTCTTACGCTTCTTGCTTTTTATTTTATATTATATTTATCTTTATATGTTTGTATCTGTATTCTAAGTATTTTTTTTTTCACTTTGTAATTACTATGTTTACATGTTATTATGTTTTTTTTTTCCTCTCTAAACTATATACCTATTCTGTTATTGTACACTATACCTGTCTATTGTAAAAGCCCTATAGGACGTTAATAAATAAATAAATAAAAATAAAAATAAATGAGTGTGTTTTTTGTTTCAAAAACGAATATCTGACAGTTACGTCGTTTTTTGCAAAAACATCGACGCCTAAAATCATAATCCAATAAACCGTTCTTATTTTCAATTCAATAACCAATCATACGTCAACTTTTGATTGAGCATCTTTATGATTAGTGCTCGATTCAAGATGGTCGACAATACATTATTTATATTACTAGAACACTTATTTCAAGTGAATAATTTTTTGCAGTTTAATGGATCGCGCGCATTTCATGGTCTTGGATTTCTCCGCGTGCGTAACTTCCGTTAGGTACAATAGAAAAAAAGAAGATAACTTCAAAAGTGTACTAAAAAAGTTAATTAACGGCATGTTGAATAAAATATGAAAGAAAAGATTTCATAGGTTATACATTTACCCAATACTAAAAGACAATGGGAAACAATAGAGAAAAATTTATGGTCATTCACCCGATTTTTACTCCCATTATATTAACTCGTGTCGTCGGCTTCCTTGCTTGCCGGCGACAAAACTTTGGATCGATTTTTGACCCTTTTCCCGTGATCCAATCGATCTGAAACTTTGCAAGCAGACTCGTGGCGACGATCAAGAAGATCTATCAAATTTTCGTTAAAAAAGAATAATAATAATTATAGCATAATTTTGGGTTTTTCAAATTTTTAATAGTTTGTTCAAATTGGAATCATTACAAAAGTTTGATTATCAGCAACGGCGGCCCGATAACGTCGCGGAATATTTTCCAAATTTGAATTACTCCGTCGGTACACATAATAGGTACTTCACTACGAATTTCGAAAATCTAAATTGACTGACAAACGTTTTTAGAATTTAATCTTCAAAGCATGAAGTGTCTTATCAAACCTCAAAACGTCTGACATTTTAGAAATATATTAAATTACTGTAAGTTAAGTGTTATGTTATATGTTTTAATTCGTCTTTAATTGTTGTTATATTTTACAAAGAAAGGGAGTGTAATAAAAACTTGGTTTTTGTGGGTTACTTTTTTATGTATTTTATTTCATTTTAAAGTTCATCCATCCATCAACCACTGTATTAGTCAGCGATAAACACTACGCCAACTAGCTACCTTTTTTATAATATTGTCACGAGATGATACAATCAGAAGAAATTACGCACTATCGAAATCTCTAGAAATGACTGGGCTTTTCTCGTAAGTTCCGGGTTCGATTCCCGGTGAGGTCACAGTTAATCTAGGTGATTTACTCAAGCCTGGGTGTTTTGCTGTGTTTCGATTGTAAAATTGGGCCTCTTAGCCTGTTGAAGCATAACAAAAAAAATATCCCCATAGAAAATACAGGTCAAATAAAATGATAAAAACCTTCCAATTCAAATTGGAAAACATTCTAACTGGAAATTTTCAGGCTTTTTATTATTTTACTTAAGTTTTATTGAAACGGTTGAGTTTCTTGCAATCGATATAAGTTACTGTAATTATTCTTCAACGTGTTGTAAAAAATAAGTCAGAAATATTGAAAAAAAAATTAACTTTGATATTGCGTAGCTCCATAACTATTGATGCTTGGTCATGGTTGCTTGAACATTTTCGACTCATCAAGGCATGAATCCAACTGCAAAGTATTGTGGACCACCTCTGTTACACCCTGTATATCTTTGTGTTACGGATAGAACCATTTTATAATGAATAAATCTGCGTGTCTTTTTTGCTCACCGATTTTTATGTTATTAAATCAGATGTGGTGCGACAGCTGAAATAATTACGCAAACAGTAAAAAATTTATAGATATAAAAAAAAAATTCTCACTACAGTTCTATAGAGTATAAATACGTAAACTTTAAAATTAACGCACCAAGTCATTCGAATGGTATTGCGAACAGAATACATTACGATGTACCCGCAATTTATTTTGAAACACCAGCAAAAGTGGATATGTACATCCACTTAACGTTGCTACAAGCGCCCAGTTTAATTATAATAAAACCCAATTTGTTAAGCACAAAGCAATTCGAATTACCTTATTTTAAATGTTTAACCGCAAATTAATAAACGTATTTTTAATTTATTATCCAAAGGGCGGAGATTATAAGGCAGAAGGGTTGGTTGATTCAAGTCTCGGAGTAGTTAATTACAATTTTTGGTAGGTTCGTTTTGTGATAAAATAATCCAGGTATTTTAAACTTCATTAAAAAATAATTTAGTGCGAAGATGAAGGTCCCAGAGTCCAGGTAATAATTAGACTAATCTATAAAACAATTTAAATGTGATGAAGAGATAAATATGTAATTAAACAATACATGAGGCTGTGTACCTCTGAAACTATTGCTGGGGGGACTTTCAATACGAATTCAACTTTTGACTGCATTTTCGAAAATGTGGGTTTTCACTATTTCTTTCTTTCAAAAGTTATACACTTTTTAACCATAACCAAGTCAATACTTTTATATTTATATAAATCTAATTAAATAAATAACATTTCTCATAATTAAGACATATAGTATTTTTTAAAACATAAATTGCAAGTAAACAAACTAACAGATTTTGAAATAATTGTAATAAATTTAAGATAATCGTTTACTTTGTAATATTATTGAATAAAAAAGACATCTCACGAGGCCATTCAGTCATAAAAGGCCCACAAAGTGGAGCATCTTCTACATTTTTAAAACATCGAAGGTTTGGTAATTTATTAATCAATATTATAATTTATATTGTGACATTTTAACAAGATATTCGTATTTAAAATATATGTAGCCTGATGGATAAATTTTAAAATGAGATATTTCCCTACAAAAATGTGATAAAAAACGCAAGAGAAGATATGAGAAAAAATTGTGAAATTTGCTCACTCTACTGGACGATCGCCTTAAGGAAAATTGTTATTTACTCGTATTTGGAATATAGTCAGTCATGATTTTGTAGCGATTCTATTAGATGGTCTATCAACAAGATTGACGATGTACCCTGCTATGATATATAAATCAACAGCAAAAAGATCGTATACACAGAAAATACCTCGGAAAACTCTTAACAGAAAAAATACATTATCGTGAAAAATTAAAGATTAATTTGTATTGAAAATCCAACAAAAAACTTGAGTATGGGAAAGAAAGAAAAACATGTTTAATTTCAGACTCCTTAAATGACAAGACAAGACAAAGATGTAATGCGGAATCCTACATGAAGATAGCAGTAGGTATCGTCAATTCAATTAAAATTAGATGATTTTGGATGTACGTGTGGAAATCTTTCTACGATGTGGAGAATGAACGAATTAGAAGTGAATGCAATGCTGGCTGTAGCGTGATATTTAAAATAAAGAATCATGGAGAACCGATGAGTGAGGAAATGATGGCAAAGAAAATTCAAGAGGCGAGAGTTGAAGGCGAGCGCGGAAGACCTGGTATGCCTAGATAAATCAAATATTGAGGGATGGCTCTCTTAGAAGCTTCAACATACGAAAAGCGTGCATGGGAAGACACATAAAAGTGGATGAGGCAAAAGCGGTGTGCCAGGGCAGAAGAGTATGGCGTTCTTTCCTCTCTGTCCATCCCTCTGGGAAACGACGTTTGTTAGTTAGTGTGATTTTGTTAACTGGTCCGTAAGATCGTAAGAAACTGAATAGGCTGAAGGTCTTGATGGTGTAGCAAGAGACTACCGTGCTCTAAGGGTGATAAACTGGAAGTAGAATGCCATAGAAAAATCCTGCAGGTAGATAATATTCATCATGGATTGTAGGGCTGTAGATTCCCAAGGTAATTTCTGGAATTTCTGGATAAAAAAGAATAAGTCAAGAATACAATCGTACTGGAATTTTGATGAAAGAAAAATTGTTTCTGGTGTAATAAAGGGTCCTGATTACATAAATGAAGTCAAATTTTCCCGCTTGCTGGTTTAAAAGCAGTTATTTTAAGTTTAAAAATGATACATTTTGACACTTCACGCCATAGATGCCCATATAATAAAACAAGAAACCAAAGAAAATTAATATTTGATGTTTGAATAATCATTCATCATAGATCATAAAAAGTGTCCGGTAGGGAAAAGGCAAATTTTGTGTTAAAAACGGAAATAAGTCTAGATGACATATCCGGTAGGGAAAATGCATTTTTTTTGTTTAAAACAGAGATAAGTCTGGACGACGTATCCGGTGGGAAAAGGCCCAATGATATTTTCTTAGGTAATGTGGGGTATACATTATATTGCGCGCCGGCGTAATGCAGGATCGTATAGTTGACATGTTTGATAATGAATGGGCCCACTTATGATAAACGTGATTTGTCAATTTCTATGAATAAAACAGCAAAAACATATATTTTATATATACATCTATCGCGTGAAGTGTCAAAATTTATCATTTTTAAACTTGAAATAACTGCTTTCAAACCAGCAAGCGGGAAAATTTGACTTCATTTATGTAATCAGGACCCTTTATTACACCAGGAACAATTTATTTCATCAAAATTCAAGTACGTTTATATTCTGGACTATAGCCGATAAAAACCACACTTGTATGCCTTTGAAGAAGCCTAAACGGATAAATGATAATCTTAATCATTTAAAAAGACAATAGGTTTACCTGGAATTTCGCATGATTTTTAATATTTCTTTTTCGTAAACAGTTACCCACACACAATACTCGAATTTGAAAAGAAAATCAATTTTTAAAAACACTAAAATTTGTGTTGGAAAAAATGCAACGCAAGCGACATGTCATGATTCAAAAACGGAATAAGAAAAGTGTATTGATAATACATACGTAGGTACCTTCAATTAAGTTCTTCCAGGTGACACTCGAAGCCAAATGATCGCTGTTTTGTGATTCGGTTCTATAAATTGCCAAACGGCCCGAATGAAGTCAGCGTCAGATATTTTATAAGAAATTGATCGTGTTTGACAGTAAACATGTGACGGTGGTATTGTGGAGCGTGGTTCAGATCAGACAGGCAAAATATTGGTGTATTAAACACAGTAAAATGAAAAAATAATTTGAGTAAAGTACTGATATACGCGCGGTAGAAGTAATACTTCTTTTGCGTGATTGTGATAATTGTTATTTACATATAGGTTAAAAATGTACAATATGTTGATATAATAATACTATAACATAGAGTTATTTAATTATTTTATTTTGGGAAAAATTAACAGCAAATCAACAATCTTAACAAATATAAAATAATGGTTTTTAAAATTATGCCAATTACAAATTTTCCACTGAATATAGTAATTTACTTTAACTTACTTTAACAGCAAGTGGAGAGAGTGCAGGGGAATGTGGGACGGGAGTAGAAGGGAAGATATAATGTACGAATTAGTTTGGGTGTGGTAGTGTAGATATTGTTTGTTTTATGTTTCTTATTGTTGAGTTGAAAATGTCAATGTGGTGATAGTTTACGTTAAATGAATTTGTGGATCTGTACATAAAGGAGTTTTGAAGTTTTGAGTTTTTTTTAATTAGTATAAACCACTACCAGATATTGGGTAGACCGGTTTCGAGACGTACCCGTCTCTTCGTCAGGACCAACATTACACTATTATATTCACAACACTATACACTACGTTGTGAATATAGTAATGTAATGTTGGTCCTGACGAAGAGACGGGTGCGTCTCG